>PVIY010034917.1:0-26753 GCA_004026745.1 Myrmecophaga tridactyla
TATCCAAAGGCAGTCAGGCTGTAAAAACACAGCCAAAGAAAAAGAAAAAGGAAAAAAGAAAAATCCTTTTTAGAGCAGGGCCCTGGTTCCTCGGGTTTGCCAATCAGAAGATAAGTTGGTGTGTTGATCTATGTATCTCCAGGTCCTATGTGCCCCCTCCTTTCCTTCAGGGCCCAGACCTTTTCAGATCCAAAAAACCTCTGTTGTTTTTTTTTTCTTTTTTCTTCTTCTATCAGCCCTGCCCCTCTGTGCCGGGGCAAAAAAAACAGCGACCTCCACTTTTACTCAAGGTTCAACTGAACTGGGGGCCTATTTTTAGTAGTCAGGATTTGTGAATTAGTTCCGCAATTGGAGTTTGGTTTGGCTCAGCCCCTACTATTGGTAAAGTCCCTTTTCTTTCCCCTCTGGGAAGCAGCCTATGGGGGACGGGTGCCGGCCTCCATGGTTTGGGGAACTCATGGTTCTTGGTGGGCTCGCGGCTGGTCTAACTGGTCCAGACTGGGGTACGTTGTGTGTCCCGTCACTGACATGGTCTCAGCAGTTGTTTTGTACTGTTCCTGGCTATTTATTAGCTGCTCTGGAGGACAAACTGAATCCCACACCTTGCTAAGCCGTCATCTTGGCTCTCTCACTACATATTACCATCTCTTTTTGACAGGAAAGGTAACTTTATGGATGGATTTATTTAGTAGATACTTATTTCCGATGGAAAAGGTGTAGAAAGGGGAAATGAATAGGTCATGATCTTTTGGCTAGTTAGTAACAGAGCAGAGATAGATCCCAGGTCTTTCTGAGTCCTACACTCATGCTTGTTCTACAAATATATCATGCTGCCATCCCTTTTCCTCTCCTTGTGGATTGTAGCCTGGATTGTTACTGGGGATATTAGCAAAGAATATCAGCATGAAATAGGATGTCCAACAATAAGAGGGTATGCAGCATTGAAGGAATATTTGGTGAGAAGGGAGTTAGGGTGGGAATCCCAAGAATAGTAATGGTAGGAAGAAAAGGGAATTGTTTTGGTCACCTGACAAGCCATTCTTTCTTATATAAGGGATAGGTCTCATTTAGTGACCACAAACATATGAAGATAGATATTTCCAAAAATAAATGTAGTGATTCACTTTGCAAAATTTTTTTATTTTTAAAAAACATTTTATTTTAGGGTTCATTATACAATATTGGTCTAGAAAAATTTGACTTATACCTAAGTGTTCAAGAATATGTTATGTAAAATGACAGTGTGACTGTGTGATTGTGAAAACCTTGTGTCTGATGCTCCTTTTCTTTACCTTACCAACAGATGAGTAAAACATGGAATAAAAATAAATAATAAGGGGAACAAATACTAAAATAAATTTAGATTGAAATGCTAGTGATCAATGAAAGGGAGGTGTAAGGGTTTTTTTTCCTGTTTTTTCTGTTGTCTTTTTATTTCTTTTTCTGAATTGATGCAAATGTTCTAAGAAATGATCGTGATGATGAATCTGCAACTATGTGATGACATTGCGAATTACTGATTATATATGTAGAACAGAATGATCAAAAGTTAAGAATGTTTGCGTTTGTTACATTTTTTAAAAAATTAAAAAATTAAAAATAGAATGTTATGTGAAATGAATAATATAATGTTCATTATAATGTCAATATAATATTGATTATATTGAAAATCTTGTATTGTACAATTCACATTCTCCTTTCTCTATTGATAATGTGTTTTATATTTCTCATATGACACCGAGTAGTATGCCTGGTACATACAAATGAAGTGTGAATTTCTGATCATAAAGATCAGATGATTTAAACAAATTGGGATAACTAGACAGCTCTTGATTTTCCCAGAGACAGTATTTTTGCTCCTCATCCTGATCCTAGCCAATGCTGATTGATCTAAGGGTTTGAGATACCTGATACAAGCAGGCCTGATTAGATTCTTTCCTGGGAAGGATAATCTGAATGGAGGATCATGGCACAGTGATAGAAGGTGATTGGAACTCCACCCCATCTTTTGGAGAACACTTACAGCAGCAGTCCTCTGGTTCTCACTAGGAGTCTGTAAGCTCCTACTACTGAGATCCCTGGAGCTGTTCTTGTTCTGTCCTTCCTGAACTTAGTGATTCAGCACTCCCTTAGATTCTGCCAGCTTTCTCACTGTTCCCTCAGTAGATCCCATTTTTGTTTAAATTAGCAGAATTAATCCAGTAGAGTTGGATCCTGCTCCTTGTCATTAAAAGAACTGAAGCTAAACTTCAGTTTAAAAAAAGGTACCCACAGCCCTTTTTTTCCAAATCAAGGACAGATTTAGCTATAGAAATGTAGTTTTAGAGCTAGAAGAAACCCTGGCCAACATCTGGTCTAGTGTTTTTCATATTTTTTTGTCTATGATCTACAGTTAGAAATATATTTTACTACAAAATCCACACCTGGTTTACCAAGTTACACTTATATTACAGAAGCAAAAGTACTAATCTGTGTAACTTGATTTTCTTTTCTGTTCTATTTGTGAAAAAATGTGGGTCATGACCAACTAAATTGACTTCATGCATGACCCACTAACTGATTATAAACCCACATTAAAAAACACCGACTGTTTTAGAGACGAGTGATAAAATGCCAGTGTTGGTATTAGAAACTATCGTTCTTTAATACCATACCCATGTTTTTCTTAAAAGTGTATTTTAATACTCAAAATTGTCTGTTTTAATAAAAAGAACTGTGGGAGTAGAGTCTGTATGTGGATTTTCCTCCTCAAATCTTATTTTAAGTAATCTGTATGGAATCCTGCTGCCAGATTAATTTTCTTGAAGTATCATTTTATCTCTTATTTTCTAATTCAAAAATTTTTCCTTATTTCATTATATTTGACTTGAAATGTAGTATACACTGAACAATTTCAAATGCATATTCCTTCCCTTTTGATTTTTCAGACTAGAATCTAAAGTATGAGAGAAGAATTTGCTGTAAACTTTGTTTATAAAGTAGATAATTCACTTTTGAGTAATGAACGTTTTATATTCTTTTTGTCTGTATTCTCATCCTTGTAGCAAATTTGCAAAAACTAAGATTTTTATGAAGTTGTCTATTATAGACATGCCACCAATAATTTTTTATAACTATTGAAGATGAATTTAATATATACTTAGTATATATTAACTAGGACTTTTCATCTTCTAGAAAGAATAAAGGGATATCTCCACGTTTAATGTAGGTTACTAAAGTAAAGTAGGTGGCACAGTAGAAGGTTATTTATCTCCAGTGTCTGGAATTGCTTCTATTCTTGAGTGACATTGTTCTCGTAAATAAGTAAATAAAAATAAATATTTGGAGCACAGAGATTGAGATGTTTTAGCAGGTTGGTATGGAAATACAAATTTTTCTTATTTGCACAATTACAGTGCAATACTGTAGAACAGGGGAATGTCACGACACTCATCTTTTACCATCTACACTTCTAGTCTTTGTTGAACAGATTGATTCCCTTCACCCATCCCCATGATACTGACCCATTTTTCCAGCTTGGTAAATTATGCCACCACTGTGAGCCATGCAGTTTAGCAAATTGTTTTTCATTAATTTCTCGATGATATGAT
This sequence comes from Myrmecophaga tridactyla, assembly GCA_004026745.1. NCBI lineage: Eukaryota > Metazoa > Chordata > Mammalia > Pilosa > Myrmecophagidae > Myrmecophaga > Myrmecophaga tridactyla. The sequence continues at coordinate 3,591 of PVIY010034917.1, forward strand.
TTGAAAAAGTAAAATAGGTGATCATTTGAAAAAACACACAACACTTTACAAACTGTTCCATTTGGATACTTGCCTGTGTTTATACGCCTGGATAAATGGCCTTCTGTATCAGAAAAAATATCTTTACAGTGCTTAGCTACCTGAGCTTGTAGTGTTCTCTGGTTGAAACAGCATTATAACGAGCTGGATTACAAAGTGAGCTATGTTACAAGGTCTGTCTCTGGGATCTGTCTTTTCAGGAAGTTCTTCTGATATACTTGCAGGAATGTGAGAATACTAACTATTGTTTCCCTGAAGCTAAAAATTTTAGTTTGTGATAAATAGTCAAACAAGTGAACAAAAAATATATATATAACTTTAGATAAGTAGTAAGGACTACAGAGGAAAAATAAAAAGCTGGAAAATGTGATAGTATGATCAGAGGGAATTGTGTACTATGTTATTATATTTAGAGTGGCAACCTTACAAAGAAGGATATATTTATAGAGTAGGTATTTGAAAGATAATAAGGAGCCAGTTAGGCATATTTGTGGAGGAAGATCATTGCTGAAGAGAGAACAATTACAGAGGCCCTGAGTTGGTAGATAATACCTGGACTCAAAATAAACAAACTTTATGTCTGGATGTTAAAGTTCCCACTAAGAATTTCATGAAGGCAGAGTTCTCAGGAATTTGACATTTTAGGACCACGTTTATTTACTATGTAGTTTGTACGATATGAAGTAGTCGACTGAGTGAATATTTGTTTGTTGAGAATTACTGTGAGTTAGGCTCTATCCTAGGCAATGTGATAGAGTCATGAGAAGACACACCAAACCCCTGCTTTCATGGAACTAATACTTTGGTATCAAAGACAAGCAGTTAACAACTAAACAAAAAGTAATTATTTCAGATGTTGGTAAATGCTGTGGAGAAAATAAATCAAGAAGATGCTCGAGGGAATGGAACATGTTCTTTTTATAGAGCATAGTCAGGGAAAGCCTGTCTGGAGAGATGATTGAACTGAGATCTAAATATCAGGAAGAAACCATCATGTAACAATCTGGGAAAAGAACATTCCAGGCAGAAGTAACAACAAGCTTAATGGCTTCCATGTAGAAACGGTTTGTTTTGGGAACTAAAAGAATGCTACTGAGGCTACTAGTGAGCAAGATTAATAGAGTGGAATGAAATGAGGTTAGAGAAGAAGATAGTAGCCAACACAGATAGGCCATGATAAGAAATCAGGATTTTTATTCTGATATACAGGGAAGTCATTGGAGGATTTTAAGCAGGGTAATGAGTTGATGCTTTTTAAAAATTTTTATTTAAGTGAAATATAGCATATACAAAAAAGCAATAAATTTCAAAGTACATCAAGTAGTTATAGACCAAATTTCAGAGTTCAGTATGGGCTACAGTTCCACAATTTAGGTTTTTCCTTCTAGATGCTCCAAGGCATTGAAGACTGGAAGAAGTATTGATATAATGATTCAGCGTTCATACTCATTGTTAAATCCATTCCTCTCTGTTATTACTCCTCCTTCTCCTTTGATTTTTCTCCCAATCTTCAGGAATATTTGGACTATGCTCATTCTAACTTTTTCATGTTGGAAAGAACTGTCCATAATATGGGATAGGGGTACAGAACTAGCTGGTGTTTCTGGAGAGGCTGGCCCCTCTGGGTTTCAGGACTTATCTGGCCTGAGAACCCATCTGGAGGTTGTAGGTTTCTGCAAAGTAATCATAGTGTATGAAACCTTTGTAGAATCTTAGACTGGTGTTCTTTAGGATTGGCAGGAATGGTTTTGATTGGGGTTTGGCAAACCATGATAAATACCAATATCTAGCTGAAGCTTGTGTAAGAGTAGCCTTCAGAATAGCCTTTGACTCTGCTTGAACTCTCTTAGCTACTGATACCTTATTTTGTTGCAATTCACTTGGTCAAGCTGACGTTGTCAATCCCATGGTGCCAGGGGAGCTTATCCTTAGGATTCATATCCCACATTGCCAGGGAAACTTTCACCTCTGGATATCGTGTCCCATGTTGGGGGGAGGGTAATGATTTTATTTGCGGAATTGGCCTTAGAGAGAGGCCACATCTAAGCAACAGAAGAGGTCCTCTGGAAGTAACTATAGGTTACTTAGTACTTACCTAACTATAGGTAGGCTTAGCTTCTCCACTATATAAATAATCTCCACAAGAGCAAGCCTCAAGAGCAAGGACTTCGCCTATTGCCTTGGGAGTCCCTAATGTTTGAAAAAGTATGAGGGGTTCCCCCAATGGTAAAACTTAATAGTTCCATATTTTTTCTCCCATCCTCAGAGGACTTTGCCAATACTTTAAAATTATCTGCTCAACATACTCTGGGGTGTATCTGGATATTAAATTAAGCTATACAAAATAACAAGCCTTCATTCCTACTCTGGGCTCCATGTGTTTGGATTCTTTAAATGATCTGTTCAGACAGGTTGAGTTAGTTTATATGCTACAGAAAATTTATGTTTTGGACAAAATAAAGCTCTCTTCCTTTGGTCTCATTGGGTAGGTGATGTTCTAAAATACAGACAGTATCCTCTGTACCCCTATATTCTGATTTCCTTAGTCCCAACCTGATCAGTTTTGTTCTTATCTCTGATAGCAGCGTGATATCTTTTTGTTTCTTTAAGACCTGTGTGTGGCGATGCTGACTTTCAGACCTGCAGAACTCTTACTCTGCGTCTTAGGTGTCACTTCCGGTACCTGAAAATCCAAGGAAATACCAGGTTATAGATATATAGCACAGCCTCTCAAGATTTAGAAATAAAAATGACAGCTCCAGGCTAAATGTAATTGTTATAAAAGCTTACAATCTAGCCCAAATTTTCTTATAATTATTTTCTAAAAAGAGACCATATAATATTTGCTCTTTAGTTTCTGTCTTATTTTGCATCACATGATGTCCCACAGTTTCATTCACTGCATAGCATGCCTCATGACTTCGTTCATTTCTGTAGCTGCACAATATTTGATCATATGTATACACCACAATTCACCATTTTACTTCTTCAGCCACCTCCATCCATTGGGCATCACGTATAATGTACAAAGTCAATAATTCATTAGTTGTATAATCACCAACACTCTGAATTTTCATTGTTTCCATTAGAAAAAATAACCAATAAATACACCCTCATCAAATAGAAAATCCAAACCTTCCCTTAACTCTTGTTCTCCCCCGACCCCTGCTAATTATTTACCCCTGATACTGTTGTTGTCATCCTGCTAAACGTAGACCATAACATGTGATGGTAGTTTTCCCCCATTATTTACTCTTTGTAAAAGATTCCTATCTTTGACGTAGTTCATGCAAGAACTTATTTAAATTTGTAGTGTTAGGTAGGATGCATGGATCTATACAACCCCTTTCAATTTGTTCACCTTCAATATGGCAATATTACTTATAGACCGACTAATTAACTGTCTTCACTTCCAACAATTTCTTTATATTTAAGTTCAACCTCATTAGTTATCCTTTCACCCATCTCTAGCTTCTGTGTATCTCTATGTCCCATTTATTCTATATTATAAGCCTCTGAGTTTACCTTTACCAAGATCATAAAAGTGAAATAATTTAGTATCTATCCTTTTGTGTCTGGCTTGTTTCACTCAGCATTATGTCCTCAAGGTTCATCCATGTTGTTATATGCCTCAGGATCTCATTTCATCTTACTGCTGCATAATGTTCCATCGTATATGTATATATACCACATTTTGTTTATCCACTCATCTATTGATGGGCACTTAGCTTGTTTTAATCTTTTGGCAACTGTGAGTAATGCTGCTATGAACATTGGTGTGCAAATGTCGTTTGTGTTACTGCTTTTAGCTCTTCTGGGTATTAGAGTATTGGTATTGCTGGGTCATAGGGCAACTTGCTGTTTAGTTTCCTAAGGAACTGCCAAACTGTCTTCCATGGTGGCTGTACCATCCCTACCAGCAGTGCATAAGTGTTCTAATTTCTCTACCTCCTCTGCAACATTTGTAATTTCCTGTTTAATAGCAGCCATTCTTAAAGGTGTGAGGTGATACCTCATTGTAGTCTTGAACAGCATTTCCCTTATAGCTAAAGAAAATGAGTATCTCTTCATGTGCTTTTTAAAAAAATATTCTTATTGAGGAATATTCACACACATACATTCCATATGTGGTGTACAATCAGTGGCTAACAATAGCATCACATAGTTTTGTATTCATCACTATGATCATGTTTTAGAACATTTGCATCACTCCAGGAAAAGAAGTAAAAAGAAAAAGCTTATACATACCATACCCCTTACCCCTCCCTGTTATTGACCACTAGTATTTCCATCTACCCAATTTATTTTATCCTTTGTCCCTCCTATTATTTATTGATTTTTTTAATCCTTTTTTTTTTTTACTCATCTGTCCATACCCTGCATAAAAGGAGCATCAGACACAAGGTTTTCACAATCCCACAGTCACAGTGTAAAAGTTATATCTTTGTACAGTTGTCTTCAAGAATCAAGGCTATTGGAACACATCTCAGCAGTTTCAGTTTCTTCCCTCCACCCACTCCAATACACCATAAACTAAAAATAGATATCTAGATAATGCGTGAGAATAACCTTCAGGATAACCTCTTGACTCTGTTTGAAATCTTTCAGCCACTGAAACTTTATTTTGTCTCATTTCTCTCTTCCCCATTTTGGTCAAGAAGGCTTTCTCAGTCCCTTGATGCCAGGTCCTAGCTCATCCCGAGATTTCTTTCCCATCGTGCCAGGGAGATTTACACCCCTGGGAGTCATGTCCCACATAGAGAGGGGGAGGGCAGTGAGCTTGCTGGTCGTGTTGGCTGAGAAACTCACTCAGCCATATCTAAGCAACAAGAGAAGTTCTCTTGGGTGTGACTCTTAGGCCTAATTTTAAGTAGGCTTAGCCTATCCTTGCAGGACTAAGTTTCGTAGGGGCGAACCCCAAGATCAAGGGCTCAGCTAATTGTTTTGACTGTCCCCACTGCTTGTGAGAATATCAGAAATTCTCCAAATGGGGAAGTTGAATATTTCCTCCTTTTTCCCCAGTGCCCCAAGGGGACTTTGCAAATTCTTCTTTATTCATTGCCCAAATTATTCTGGGATTTATCAGGGCATCACACTAACCTGGACAAACCAACAAAATCTCATGCCCTATTCGAGATTCCATGTACTTATGGTGTTCAGCTAAACATGTAAGTTAAATTAGGAAATACACAACTCAAAATATAAATTTTACACCCAGTATACCTCTGTCCCTTTAGTCTCACACAGAGGCTTAAGTTTTAAAATATGCATGATATCATCCTTTACCCTGTATTCTGATATACCTTAGTCCTATCCAGATCAGCCTCTACTCTAAGTCTGATCACTTTTTCAACTTTTTAAACAGCTCCTGTGCAGGGTATTGCTAACTTTCATAGCTTCATAGCTCTAAGTCTGAGTCACAGGTGTCACGTAAATACCCCAATTTTTTGGGAATGACCATGTTATATACAAACAGCTCAGACCTCAGAATTTAGGATTAACCAATTATACCTTCTGAATATATGTGACTGCTGTAAAAGCTTGCAATCTAGGACCCTTTATAATAGGCCCCAACCCGATAGCCCATGCTTTCGACTTTGGTTCACTGAGTTTTTATATTAATTATAGTTAGTCCATATGATTGAGGCATGATGATATTTGATTTTTTGTTCCTGACATTTCATTCAATATACAGTCCTTAAGGTTCATTCACCTAGTTGCATGCCTCACAACTTCATTCCTTCTTGCAGCCACTTGGTAGTCCATTGTATTTACCACAGTTCCCCCTTCCATTCTGCTTTTGTTGTACTGTTAAGCCACCTCCATCCATTATGAATTCTGAACACTGCCACCGTAAACACCAGCGTGCAAATGTCCATTCGTGTCCCCACACTCAGTTCTTCCAGGTATATACTGAGCAACAGGGTTGCAGGATCATATGGCAACCCCTCCCTAGCCTCCTGTGGAACCACCATACTGCTCTCCAAGGGGCTACACCTCTCAGCTTCCCTATCAACAGTAAATAGGTACATCTCTTTCTCTGCATTTTCTCTGGCACTTGTTTCTCTCTGTTCATTTTTAAACAGTTTTATTCGCACATCATATAATCCAATCTAAGTGTAAGGCATGCCTTCACCACCCTACTCTATCTGAAGACATTTCCTTTTCATCCACAAAGAATCCATCCCTTTTCCTATATATGTCCCCAATCTGATGACATTTAGTTTTGGCATAATGTCTGTGTTACATTCAGTGGAAGCCTATTACAGTCTTACTGCAGACCCTAGACTGCATTGATTCTTCATGTTTTATGAGTCATCTTTTTTTGCTCTTTGGAAAAATGTCTGTTCATACCTTAAGCCCATTTTATAATTGGGTTGTTTGTTCTTTTGTTGTTGAGTTGTATTATTTCTTTATGTGTACAGGATATCAGATCTTTCTCTGTTAATGTGATTTCCAGATTTTTTTTCTATTGAGTTAGCAATCTTCACCTTTTTGAGAGACAGAAGCATTTGATTTTGAGGAGTGCCCATTTCTTTTTTTCTTTTTTGTTTGTTCTTTGGATGTAAAGTTTTAAGAAGCTACCTCCTATTTTTAGGTCTTGAAGATGTTTCCCTATATTTTCTTCTAGGAGTTTTATGGTACTGGCTCTTGAATTTAGGTCTCTGATCCACTTTGAGTTTTTTGTATAGGATGTAAGGTAAGGGTTCTCTTTCATTCTTTTGGCTATTGATATCCAGGTTTCACATGCTCATTTATTGAAAAGACTCTTTAGTCCAGTTCACTGGATTTGGGGGCCTTGTCAAAGATCAGTTAACCATAGAGTTGGCGTCTATTTCTGTACTCTCGATTTGATTCCATTGGTCAATCTTTCTGTCTTTGTGCCAGTATCATGCTGTTCTGACTACTGTGGCTTTATAATAAACCTTAAAATCAGGATTGTTAATCCTCCCACTTCATTCTTCTTTTTTGGGGTATTTTTAGCTATTCAGTGTCTCTTTCCCTTCCACATGAATTTGATAACTATTTTTTCCCATTCTTCAAAGTAGGTTTTTGGAATTTTGATTGGTATTGCATTGAATCTGTAGATCAATTTGGGTAAAATTGACATCTTAACTACATTTAACCTTCTTATACTGTGAGCAGGGAATGTCTTTCCACCTGTTCAGATCTTCTTTGATTTCTTTTAGTAATGTTATGTAGTTTTCTCTGTATAGGTCCTTTACATCCCTGGTTAAGTTTCTTCCTAAATACTTGGTTCTTTTAATTGTTATTTTGAATGGAAGTTTTTCCTTAATTGTCTCCTCAGTTAGGTCATTACTTGTATATAGAAGCATTACTGATTTTTGCACATTAATCTATCCTGCCACTTTGCTCATTTTGTTTATTAGTTCAAGAAACTTTGTCTTAGATTTCTCAGGATTTTCCAAGTATAGTATCATGTCATCTGCAAATAATGAAAGTTTTACTTTTTCCTTTCCTATTTGGATTCCTTTTTTTTCTTTTTCCTGACTGATTGTTCTAGCTAGAACATCTGGTACAATGGTGAATAATAGTGGTGACAGAGGGCATCCTTGTCTCTTTCCTGATCTTAGAGGGAAGGCTTTCAGTCTCTCACCATTGAGTACGATGTTTGCTATGAGTATTTCACGTATGCCTTTTATCATACTGAGGAAATTCCCTTCAGCTTCTACTTTTGAAGTGTATTTATCAGAAAAGGATGCTGAATTTTGTTGAATGCTTTTCAGCATCAAGATAGATGATCATGTGACTTTTCCCTTTCAGTTTTTTAGTTTGCTGTATTACACTGATTGATTTTCTTGTGTTGAACCACCCTTGCGTTCCTTGTATAAACTCTACTTGGTTGTGGTGTGTAATTCTTTCAATATGTTGTTGGATTCAGTTTGCTAGTATTTTGTTGAGGATTTTTGCATCTATATTCATTAGGGAGATTGGTCTGTAGTTTTCCTTTCGTGTAGCATTTTTATCTGGTTTTGATATTAAAGTGATATTACTTTCTTAAAATGAGCTAGGTAGTGTTCCTTTTTCCTCAGTTTTTGGCAAGAGTTTGAGCAGAATTGATATTAGTTCTTTTTGGAATGTTTGATAAAATTCCCCTGTGAAGCCTTTTGGCCCTGGGCTTTTCTCTGTAGGAAGATTTTTGATGACTGAATGAATCTCTTTATTTGTGTTCGGTTCGTTGAGATCTTCTATGTCTTCCTGAGTCAGTGTAGCTTGTTAATGTGTTTCTAGGAATTTGTCCATTTCCTCTAAGTCTTCTAGTTTATTGGCCTCTTTTTGTTCATAGTATCTGCTTATGATTGTGTTTATTTCTTCAGGGTCCATGGTAATGACCCCCCTCTCTTTTCTGATTTTGTTTATTTGCATCCTCTTTTTTTCTTTGTCAGCCTAGCTAGGAATCATCGATTTTATTGATTTTCTCAAAGAACCAACTTTTGGTTTTATTGATTCTTTTTTTTAAGCTTTGTTTTTATTGTGAAATATATATACAACAAAGCAATACATTTCCAAGTATGTTTTAACAAGTAGTTATAGAACAGATTTTAAAGTTTGGTATGGGTTACAGTTCCACAATTTTTTGTTTTTTCTTCTAGCTGCTCCAAGACACTGGAGACCAAAAGAAAATCAATATAATGAGTCAGCAGTCATACTCACTTGTTAAATACTGTCTTTTTATTGATTCTTTATATTGTTTATTTGTTCTCCATTTCATTTAATTCTGCTTTAATCTTTATTATTTCTGTTTTATTTGCTTTGGTGTTAGTTTGCTGTTTTTTTCTCTAGTGCCTCCAGGTGATCAGTTAAGTCCTCAGTTTTTGTTCTTCTTTTTTAATATAGGCATTTAGGACAATAAATTTCCCTCTGAACACTGCATTTGCTTCATTCCATAAGTTCTGATATGTCATATTCTCATTTTTATTCATCTCCAGATATTTACAGATTTCTCTAGCAATTTCTTCTTTGACCCAGTAGTTGTTTAATAGTGTGTTATTTAATCTCCATTATTTGTGAAAGTTCTAGTTCTTTGGTGGTTATTGATTTCCAGCCTCATTCCATTATGATTAGAGGTCCTTTACATCTGTGCTTAAGTTTCTTCCTAGATACTTGATTCTTTCAGTTGTTATTTTTCGTGGAATTTTTTCTTAATTGTCTCCTCAGTTAGGTCATTACTTGAATGACATATATTACTGGTTAAAATAAACTAGTAATGTCATATTGGTTAGCAAATGAAAGAACATGGCTGTCATTTTACATTGTTTATACAAGATAGCAGCAATTATGTTGAGTGGTGATGGACATGGCTGAGCTGCCATATATAAACTATTATAAGCTGCTATATATGGACTATTATAGTGTCCTTGTTTAGGATACTTCGGTTAGGACATTTGGAAAATACATATGTTCCATACTGAAATCTTCATTTGTTGGATATAACCATGTATTTTAATGGATTTTTCATAATGTTCTTGATTATGGTCTTTGTGGTTATTGTTTTTTCCCTTCTTACATGTCTTTCATGATTCATTTCCAGCTCTATCATAGGTGGGTCAGGCACATGAAGGGGGAAAAATTATATGTCTCCTAACTTAGTTCTTTCAATAATTAATTTATAAAACATTTGTTTTGGGAAAGCTTAAAAATAAATTATTATAATAAAGTTTGAAGGTTATCTTTAGATTTTATCAATGAAATTAGATTTTACTTATTATATGTAAGCAAATCCTGTAGCCATACAGTGACAGTATAATCTTTGTCATAAAAACACTGTAGCTATGTATGTCACTTAGAATTTTAGAGTACTTTGATATACTTCTCGTTTGATGCCTTGTGAGGTGAGAAATCAAGCTTTACGGACATTTAACAAATGAAGATGAGGCTCAGTGAAGTTAAGTGACTTCCTAACTTTCTTACTAAACATCAACTTTATTGAGGCATAATTTAGTGAAAATAAAATATACCCATTTAAAGTAAATAGTTTGATGAGTTTTGGCAAATATACATACTTCTGTAAATAAGACTCCAATCAAGATACAGAGAATTTTTATCACTCCCCATATTCCCCTGTGCCTGTTTGCAGTCAGTCCCTACACCATACCCCACATCCCACTGCAGGCGTCCACTGATTTCCTTTTTGTCACTGTGGTGTAGTTTGCCTGTTCTAGAATTTCATACAAATGAAAGCATACCATACGGACTCTTGATGGCTTCTTTTGCTCATATTTTTGATTTGCGTCTATGTTGTTATGTGTAGCTTCTTCCTTTTTATTGCTGAATATTATTTTATTATATGACCATATGACAATTTGTTTATTCCCATTTAACTTGATGGACAGTGGTTGATGAATTGTTTCCAGTTTAGTCCTAAAATAAATAAAGTACCTATGAATATTTGTGTACTTTTTTGTGTGGTTATGTATTTTCATTTTCTTGAGTAAATACTTCTTGGAGTCAAATTGTTGGGCCATATGTAAGTTTATATTTACATTTATGAGAAGCTGCCAAACAGTTTTCTAAGTGGTTGTGCCTTTTATTTTCCCATCAGCAAATGTTAGTAAAACTTGATTTCTAATCAGAATTCAAGCTGCTCTCTATTCTTGTCAATACTTTTGGTATAGTCAGTCTTTTAAATTTTAGCCAAATACCTATGTGAATTATTATCTTAGTATGCATTTCAATTTACATTTCCCTGATGACTGATGTTATTTAATATTTTTTCATATGCTTATTGGTCAGTCATATATCTTTTGTGAAGCATCTGTTCAAATTTTTTCTCATTTTATTATTGAAATTTTTCCTGTTATTATAAGAGTTCTTTACATATTTTGAATACAAATATTTGTCAAGTACATGTATTACAAATAATTTCTCCTAGTATGTGACTTTTTCATTTTCTTGATGTCGAGATTTAAAGTTTAATGAAGGCCAATTCATAATGTTTTTCTTTTATAGTTGGTGTTTTTATATCCTAAGAAATCTTTGCCTATTCCATTGTCATGAAGTATTTTTTCCTATATTTTCTTCTAAAAGTTTCCAGTTTTAGTTTTTATGCTTAGGTCTGTGATTGATTTGGGATTATTATTATTATTTTTGTATAATGAGGGGTAAGGGATCAGGCTCATTTTCTTCTTTTCTTTTTTTTTTTAACAAAGCTGTCTAGTTGCTCCCTCACCATTTATTAAAAAGACTTTCTTTTGCCTTGATGGACTCTGGCCCAAGTCTTAAAAATCAGTTGACTATATGTGTGTGTCTGTTTTTGGACTCTCTTTTCTGTATTTTGTTTAATTGATTTTATATGTGTATTTATATATGTGTATTAGGCCAACACCACGCTATCTTTATTACAGTGGTTTTATAATATATATGATTGTTTATAATATATATATATAAAGTATATATAATATATATAATTTATAATTGTCTTGAAATTTAGGTAGCTTAATTGTCTGGTTTGAAAGGATTATATACCCTAGAAAAGCCAGATTTTAATCCTGATCCATCTTGTGGAGGCAGCAGTTTCTTTTAATCCCTATTCAACACCATAGCTTGGAAACTTGATTAGATTATCTTCATAGAAATGTGACTTGCTTAATTGTGGTATTAACCTTTGATTAGAAAGAGATGTGACTCCACCCATTCCAGGTGAGTCTTGATTAATTTAGTGGAATCCTTTAAAAGAGAAAGCATTTTGGAGAGAGCAACAGAGCCACGAGAACCATTAGAGCTCACACAGCCAGAGACCTCTGGAGATGAAGGACAGCCAGAGACCTTTGGAGATAGAGAAGGAAAATGCCCTTGGGGGAGCTTCATGAAACAGGAAGCCTGGAGAGAAAGCTAACAGGTGTTGCCATGTTCTTTTCCAGTTGAGAGAAAAACCCTGAACGTCTTTGGTCTTATTGAACCAAGGTATCTTTTCCTGGATGCTTTAGATTGGACATTTCTATGGCCTTGCTTTAATTTGGACATTTTCATGGCTTTAGAATTGTAAACTTGCAACTTAATAAATTCCCCTTTTGAAAGCCATTCTGTTTTCTCCCATTGAGCTGGTTACCTTTTCTTTTCACCCTTTTGACAAAGTCCTTTGAAACACTGAAGTATTTGATTTGGAGGAGCCATTGATTGTATACATTGGAAGGACTGTATGTGCGTGAAGATATCTCAATAAAAATATGTTTTAAAAAAGTTGTTTCTATGGAGAGGTGACCCACTGAATTGTGGGTGGGACCTTTTGATTAGGAGGTTTCCATGGATGTGTCTCTACCCATTCAAGGTGGGTCACTTACTGGAGTATTTTAAGAGGAAACTATTTTAGAAGAAGCTTCAGAGTCCGCACAGACAGAGACATTGGAAATGCAGAAAGAAAACGCCCCTGGGGGAGCTATTTGAAACTGAAAGCCAAAGGACTAGCAGATGCTAGCCGAGGGGCTTCCCAGCTGACAGAGGGTTCTAGACCCACTAGCTTTTCATGCTTCTGTTGTTTAATTCTCCATTTCACTAATGTCTGCTTTCATCTTTGTTATTTGTTTCCTCCTGCTTGCTTAGGGATTAGTTTGCTGTTCTTTCTCCGGTTTCACCAATTGTTCAGTTAGGTCATTGATTTTAGCACTTTCCTCCTTTTTAATGTAGGTGTTTAGGGCTTTATATTTTCCTTTCAGCATTGCCTTCACTGCTTCCCCTAAGTTTTGATATGTTGTATTCTTGTTTTCATTTGTCTCGAGATATTTACTGATTTCCCTTGCAATTTCTTCTTTGATCATTGATTGTTTAAGAGTGTGTTATTTACCTTCCATATGTTTGTGTATATTCCAGTTCTCCATTTGTTCCTGGTTTTCAGCTTCATTCCATTATGATCTGAGAAAGTACTTTATATAATTTCAGTCTTTTTTAATTTATTGAGACCTGTTTTGTGCCCCAGCATATGGTCTATCCTTGACAATGTTCCATGAGCACTTGAGAAGAATATATATCCTGCTGTTTTGGGATGCAGTATTCTACATCATATTATAGGACATTATTTATCGTATTATTTAGGTTCTCTTTTTCTTTATTGATCCTCTGTTTTGTCGTTCTGTCTATTGGAGAGAGTGCTATGTTGAACTTTTCTGCTATTATGGTAGAGTCTTCTATTACTCCCTTCTGTTTTGCCAGTATTTGTCTCATGTACTTTGGGACACCTTGATTAGGAGCATAGATATTTATGATTGTTATTTGCTCTTCTGTGGTCCCCATTTCATTACTATATAGTGCTCTTCTTTATCTCTTTTTACATTTTTGCATTTGAAGTCTGTTTTGTCTGATATTAGTATGGCTACCCCAGCTTTCTTTTGTTACTGCTTGCATAGAAGATCTTTTTCCATCTTTTCACTTTCAACCTGTTTGCATCTTTGAGTCTAGGACGAGTCTCTTATAAATAGCATGTAGAGGGATCATATTTTCTAATCCATTCTGCTAGTCTGTGTCTTTTGATTGGGGAGTTTCATCTGTTAACATTCAAAGTTATTATTGTAAAGGCATTTCTTGATTCAACTGTCTTATCCTTTGTTTTTATTTGCCAGATATATATTTTTCCTCTGTCTTTTTATCCTTTAAGTTACCCTTACTAATATTCTTCAATTCTGTCCCTTCTCTAGACCTCTCTCTCCTGTCTTTTGTTTTCATCCAGCAGGTCTCCCTTTAGTATTTTTGATAGGGCTGGTTTCTTATTAATGAACTCTCTCAGCTTCTGTTTATCTGTGAATATTCTAAACTCTCTCTCATTTTTCAAGGACGGCTTTACTGGATAGAAAACTCTTGGTTGCAATTTTTCTCTTTCACTTTCTTAAATATATCATACCACTGCCTTCTCACCTCCATGGTTCTGATGAGAAATCAACACTTGGTCTTTTATGTGGTGAATTGCTTTTCTCTTGCTGCTTTCAGAATTTTCTCCTTCTCTTTGGCATTTCACAGTCTGATTACTGTGTGTCTTGGAGTGGGTGTATTTGGATTTATTCTATTTGGAGTACATGGCTCAAATTTTTCCCATTTTTTCTTATGTCTTTCCATATTCGATTGATCTATCTTCTAGCTCACTGATTCTTCTGCCTCTTCAAATCTGCTGTTGTGTGTCTTCAGTGTATTTTTTATTTTACCTGTGGTGTCTTTTATTTCCAAAATATGTTATCTTTCTATGTATTCTTTTAAATTCTTCTTTATGCTCTTCTAATGTCTTCTCAATCTCCTTTATCTCTTTATACACATTTTCCTTCATTTCTTTTAATTGATTCAGGAGATTTGTTTGTAGATCTTTGATTAGTTGTTCCTGATATATACCTACTCTGACTTTTTGGTCTGTTCCTTTGATTAGGCCATTTCTTCTTGAGTTTTAGAATGCCTTGTGATCTTTTGCTCATACCTGGTGATCTGATTATCTTGATGGGTCTATTCTGAAAGTTGATTTCTCTCTTTTGTCTAGGGTTTAGTTGTAGCTTGTGTTTGTATTAGGGCACTGCTTTGACAGTTGGGTCATCCATATTTCTCAGCCAAAACAAGGCCAGGTACCCATGCAGGGGGTGCAGACCAGCTCCAATGGGCCTGGGATAGAGTCTGGAGAGGCTCTGAAAAGCCCTGTAATTCCCCTGCACTTTTTGGCCTGCCCAGAAGATGGCACTGTTTGGTGACTTAATTGTCCTCAGAAACTGTTTACCTCCTGGAGCCCAGGTTGCATCAGACTGGGTGGGGCTGAAACTGGTGGGATCCTGTACCCTCACATTGCTGGCCAAGATCTGGCTCATTGTGGATTGTGTCCCCCACTGTACTTGAGGCAGAGAACTCCCCCAGCAGCTGCCCAGCTGTAGCTGTCCACCAGGCAAGGATTGGGCCCCCAGCTACTATTTTGACAAGGGTAGGTGATGAACACCAGGACTCAGGACTAGAAACCTGGTCTCTGTCCACGTTTTCTCAAACTCTTCATTTCTTATTGACCTGGGCCTTGAAATACCCTTCCCTGTCCCCCAGGTTCCCAAATAATTGATTTGGGTATCTGCTTCATTACTTGCTGCTTTTAGGGAAGATTTTGTGCTTCCCTCCCAGATCCTCCATTTTTTGGTAAAATTCTCTTTGCTGCCCTTCTGTATTCCACCCTCCCCGATGGTGTAAGTTCTGCCGTGGGTCCCTGTGTACTTGGGTCTCTGTATCTGGATATCTGGGGGGATCTGTCTCACTACTGTGTGAGATTTCGTAGTCTTGTCCCTAGTTGGAGGTGGGAGGGATCTCGGCTGCTGCCTTTGTGCACTTCCCAAGGTGTGAGACTGAGTGAGGGATAGGAGAGAGGACCAGCTGGCCCAGGATGGAAGTTTCCTACCTGATATTTTTCTCTTTCTTTGATTCAACATTTGTGGGATCCTTCTCCAGTCTATACCTTCCTCCACAATTCTGAACAATGGAGAATTGTCCTTTTATTAGCTGAATCTCTGGGGAGAAGTTTTTCGGTAGTTGTTTATATTGCCTGTTTACATTAATGTCATCCTTTATATCCCTTTTGATAGTCTCTTGCCTTAATCTTACAGTTCCTGAAAGAGGATTGTTGAAAATTCCAATTAATTGTAGATTCCTTTATTTCTCCTTTCAGTTCTTTCCATTTTTATTTCATGCATTTTGGTTTCTTTCAAGATTTTCTTCCTCTTTGGTTTTCACAAGTTTGACTGTGAGATGCCTAGGTGTTATTTTCTTTGTGTATTTCCTGCTTTTAGGGTTCACTGAGCCTTCTTGTTTTACAGATTACTATCTGGTTTATTTTGGAAAAGTTTTCTGTTTTGCTTTGCTAAAGCTGTCGGAATGCAATATGCCAGAAGTGGATTGGCTTTTATAAAGATGATTTATTAAGTTACAAGTTAGAATTCTAAGACCATGAAAATGTCCAAGTTAAGGCACCACCAAGAGGATACCTTGGAGGAAAGGCAGCTGGCATCCAGGTTCCTCTGTCACATGGCAACATCTGCTGTCTTTCTCATCTGGCTTCTGGTTTCATATCGCTCTCTTAGCTCTTGTGGGTCCTTTTGGCATCTCCTGGGGTGTTTTACTTCTGCATCTCCAGACATCTGTGTCCTTTCCAAAATGTTTCTCTCTTAAAGGGCTCTATTAAGCAGATTAAGATCTACCCTGAATGGGTGGTATCATATCTCCATTGAAACAACCTAATCAAAAGGCTACATCAACAATAAGTCTGCATCCTCAGGATTGGATTAGAAGAACATGGCTTTTCTTGGTTACATAACAGTTTCAGACCAGCACATTTTGGCTTTTATTGTTTCAAATATACTGGGAGCCTCCTGTAATTTAAAATTTTCTAGTAGCCATATTAAAAAGAATAAAACTAAGTGAAATAAATTTTAAGAATATGTTTATTTTACCCAACATAACAAAAATACTGTTTTGCAGTGTGTAATCAGTGTTTACAAATTATTGATGAAATAGATAGAATCTTTTTATTTTGTACTAAGTTTTTGAAGTCCTGAGTAAATTTTATACATATAGAACATCTCGATTTGAATATTCTGTTTTCATCAGAAATACTTTATCTGTCTTTACATTTCATTAAACTTACAGTTGAAAACTTAGATTCATGTACATAAGTTGTTTCAGCAAGCTTAAAAATCTTTTCAATAACTGAATTATCTGGTATTTTACTGTTGTTAATTAATACGCTCCACTTCATTTATCTGTTTTTAGATTGTGGTAAAATATACATTACATAAAATTTACCATTTTAACCATTTAAAATATACAATCCAGTGACTTTAAGTACATTAACCAGGTTTTGCAACTATCACCACTATCTAGTTCCAGAACTTTTTCATTATCCCACACTGAAACCCCATACCTGATTAATCAGTCATTTCCCATCCCCCTCTTCCTCCAGCCCTTGACGGTCAATAATCTGCTTTCTCTCTTTATAGATTTGCCTGTTCTGGACATTTCATATAAATGAAATTGTATGATATGTGGGTTTTCTCATTTATTTTAATGTTTTCAAGGTTTATCATGTTATAGCATGCATTTGTACTTCATTCCTTTTTGTGGCTGAATAGTGTTCCATTGTATGCATATATGACATATTTTGTTTATCCATTGCTCTGTTTGTGAACATTTGTTGTTTATGCACTTTGGCTATTGTGAATAAGCCTGCTAACATTCATGTACAAGTTTTTGTTTGAACACCAGTTTTCAGCACTTTGGGGTATATACCTAGGAGTGGAATTGTTGGGTTATATGGTAACTCTGTGTTTGACTTAAGGATCCACCAAACAGTTTTCCACAGGAACTACATCATTTTACTTTCCCACCAGCAATATATAACAGTTTTAATTTCTCTATATCATCATCAGCGCTTGTTATTTTTCATTGTTTTTATTATGGCTATCCTGGTGAGAGTGAAGTCGTATCTCATTATGGTTTTGGTTTGCATTTCCCTAATGACTGAATTATGTTGGATATCATTTCATGTGCTTATTGACCATTTGCATATATTCTTTGTAGAAATTTCTAATCAAGTCTTTTCCGAGTTTTAAATTGGGTTGTTTGACTTTTTGTTGTTGAATTGAATCAGTTTTTAGCTTTAACTTTAAATTAATTAAATTTGAAAGAATTAAAAATTCAGGTCCTCTCTTCTATCTGCATTTCAAGGACTCAGAAACCTTATATAGTTAATAGCTATTGTATTGGACAGTATAGCTTTAGAATTTCTGGTATATATCTTATCATAGTCTACCTTCAGGCCGTATCATTTCACTTTATGTATAATAAGCACTGCTAACATTATGTGGACATTTCCTCCTTCCTCTCCTATCTTTTGTATTATTCTTGCATTACATCTGACTTTTACATATTTTTTATACCTCAGAATACATTTTTATTTTGCTTTAAAACAGTGAATTATTTTAAAAAGATTTTTTAATGAAGAGGAACAAAGTCTTTTATATTTGTGCACATATATCCTTTTTTTTGATGCTCTTCATATTTTTGTTTAGATGTGAATTTCCATCTGGTATATTTTCCTTCAGCCTGAAGAACTTCCTTTAAAAATTTTTGTAGTGCATGTCTGTAAATGACAAATTATTTCATTGTTTGTCTAAAGCTGTTTTTATGTGCCTCCATTTTTTTCTTAATATTTTTATTGACAGGTCTTCACACACATACAGTCCATACATGGTGTGTAGTCAGTGGCTTACAATATCATTACATAATTGCATATCATCACCATGATCATTTTAGAATATTTGCATCACTTCAGAAAAGAAATAAAAAGAAAAACTCCTACATACCATACCTCTTAACACTTCTCTTTCATTGACCACTAGTATTTCAATCTGCCCAATTTACCCTTATCCCCCCTATTATGTATTTATTTTTTATCCATTTTTTTTTTACTCATTTGTCCATACCCTGGATAAAAGGAGCATCAGACAGAAGGTTTTCACAATCACACAGTCACATTGTAAAAATTATATCATTATACATTTGTTTTCAAGAATCAAGATTTTGCCCCCATTTTGAAGGATGCTTTTGCTAGTTGTAGACTTCTAGGTTGACAGCTTTTTCTTTCAGAATGTTAAAGATGTCGTTCTCTTGTTGCCTGATGTGCACTGATTCTCAGAGAAATTCTTAAAGTGATTTTCTTACAGTGTTTCTCTTTATGCAATGTGTCATTTTCTCTAGCTCCTTTTAAAATTTCTTTATAATTGGTTTTCAGCAATTTGATTATGATATGCCTTAGGTAATGTTTTTTTGTTTTTCCTGTTTGATACTTTTTGGACTTCTTCAGTCTGTTGGTTTGTAGCTTTTATCATAATCAGAAAAAAACTCTATTCTTTCTCTGAATATTTTCTCCCCCTCTTCCCATCACTTTTTTTTTTCAGACTCAATTTATGTAACTGCTTCTGTAGGTCACTGAGGCTGTATTCTTTTTGCATTGTTTCTATTCCTATGTCTTTAGTTTGACTTAAGTGCCTAATCTGCTGTTGAGTTTATCCAGTGAATCTTTCATTTCAGATACTGTATTTTCAGGCTCTAGAAATTCTATTTTTAAAATACCATACATCTTTTCTTATCATAAATGTTCATGTTTTATAATATTTGTTTTAGTCCATGTCTGCTAATTACATTGTCTCTGTGATTTCTGGGTCTGATTCCTTTCCTAATTATGAAACATTTTCCTGCTTCTCATGTCTAGTCATTTTTATTTAGTGCTGAACAGTGTAACTGTTAAATTTTTTAGTGTCTGGGTTTCTTTCTTCAGTTAGTTTCCTGAATTTTGTGAAAATTACCGTGAATTTATAATTCTTTCAAAATAAAAAGTTAAAAAAAAGGTTTTGAGTTTTGTTTTCATAGGCAGTGTTTCAGTTTGCTAAAGATGCCAGAATGCAGTATACCAGAAATAGGTTGGCTTTATATGTGTGTATGTGTGTATATTTATTGAGATAGCTTCACAGAGGTACAGTCCATCTAAAGCATACAATCAATGGCACACAATATTATCGCACAGTTATGTATTCATCACCATGAACATTTTTAGAATATTTGCATCATTCAAGAAAAAGAAAAACATCCTATACTCCTTCCCCCTCCTTCTCATTGACCACTAGTATTGCAAGCTACCCGATTTTTTTTTTTACCGTTTATTCCCCACTATTATTTATTTTTTGTCCTTATTTTTTACTCATCTGTCCATACCCTGGATAAAAAGCATCAGCCACAAAGTTTTACACACACACAGTCAAAAATACTGTGTGATACATTGTAAACATTATATCTTTATACAACCATCTTCAAGAATCAAGGCTCCTGGAACACAGTTCAGTAGTTTCAGGTACTTCCTTCCAGCCACTCCAGTATACCATAAACGAAAATGAGATATCTGTATAATGCATAAGAATAACCTCCAGGATAACCTCTTGACTCTTGTTTGAAATCTCAGCTACTGAAACTTTATTTTGTCTTGTTTCTCTCTTCTTGGCTCATTCCAGGAGTTCTGTCTCACATTGCCAGTGAGATTTATACCCCTGGGAGTCATGTCCCAAGTAGGGGTGTGGGGAGGGCAGTGAGTTCACCTGCTGAGTTGGCTTGGAGAGAGAGGCCACATCTGAGCAACAAAAGAGATTCTCTGGGGGTGACTCTTAGGCCTCATTTTAAGGGCTTAGCTTATCCTTTGCAGGACTAAGTTTCATAGAGGTGAACCCCAAGATCAAGGGCTTGATTTGGCTGTCCCCACTGCTTGCGAGAATATCAGAAATTCTCCAAATGGGGAAGTTGAATATTTCCTCCTTTCTCTTTACTTTGCAAATACTTTGTTCATTGCCCTAATTATCTGGGATATATTGGGGCATCACACTAACCTGGACAAATCAACAAAATCTCACTCCCTATTCAAGATTTCATGTGCTTATGGTGTTCAACTAAACTGACCATACAAGTTAAATTAGCTAATGCACTATCTGAAATATAAATTTTGTATCAATTAACGTCTCTTCCTTTGGTCTCACACAGAAGTTGAAGTTTTAAAATATGGATGATATCATCCTTTACCCTGCATTCTAATTTATCTTAGTCCTATCAGCTTCATTCATATCTCTACTCAAAGTCTGATCACTTTTTAAACAGCACCTGTATGGGGTACTGCTAACTTTCATAGCTTCAGAACTCTAACTCTGTCACAGAAACACCTGAAGTTTCTGGGAACGACCAGGTTATTGACGAACAGCTTGGTGTCTCACAATTTAGAAATAACAGACTCCTGAATATATGTGACTGCTGTAAGAGCTTATAATCTAGGACCCTTTATGATAGGCCCCAACCTCATAACCCATGTGTTCGACTTCAGTTCACGAAGTTTTTATATTATGGTTAGTTCATATGATTGAGGCATGATAATATTTGTCTTTTTGTTCCTGACATTTCATTCAACACACATTCCTTAAGGTTCATTCACCTAGCTGCATGCCTCACAACTTCATTCCTTCCTGCAGCTGCTCAGTAGTCCATTGTATGTATACACCATAGTTCCCCTTTCCATTCCTCAGTCGTTGTATCCTTAGGCCACATCTATCCACTGTTGCTTGGAAAAAGTACAATCAATGTAAGCTAGGGTCTATAGTCAACAGTAACACTGTAATATGCCTCCACTGAAGGTAGCAAAGCATTATGTGAAAACTCAATGTCAGTGGCTGGGGGTAGGGGTGTTTTGGGGGGAGGGGTATGGATTCTTTGTGAAGAACAGGAAATGTCTTCATATAGATTATGGTGTTAAAGGCATGTCTATCTATTCATTGTGAATCCTGAACACTGACACCATAAACACCAGTGTGCAAGTGTCCCCACACCCAGTTCTTCCAGGTATATACTGAACTACAGAGTTTCAGGATCATATGGCAACCCCACCCCTAGCCTCCTGTGGAACCCCACACTGCCCTCCGAGGGGCTACACCTCTTAGTTTCCCTACTGACAGTGAATAGGTACATCTCTTTCTCTGCATTTTGTCTAGCACTTGTTTCTCTCTGTTCATTTTTGAGCAGTTTTATTTGCACATCATACAATCCAGCCTAAGTGCATAGACATGCCTTTACCACCATAATCTATATGAAGACATTTCCTGTTCTTCACAAAGAATCCATACCCCTCTCCCCAAAACACCCCTACCCCCCAGCCATTGACATTGAGTTTTCACATAATGCTTTGCTACCTTCAGTGGAGGCATATTACAATGTTACTGTTGACTATAGACCCTAGCTTACATTGATTGTACTTTTTCCAAGCAACAGTGGATAAGTGTGCCTCTTTTTATGAATTGCCTCCAGCAGCTTGTCATTTTCTGGGTTTTTTTTTTGTAATGGCTGTTCTAAGGGGTGTGAGAGGATATCTCATTGTGGTTTTTATTTGCATTTCCCTAATAGCCAGTGAAGTTGAGCATCTTTTCATGTGCCTTTTAGCCAATTGTATTTTCTCTTCTGAGAAGTGTCTGTATTATTTCTTACAACTGCAGTGAACCTCTATTTATCTAGTATTAAAAATGGGATAAAAAAAGGTTTATGAAGAATGGATGTTTAAGATAAAAATGAAATGCTACCATTTGGAGCAGAAACCATCCCATTATCTTTTGGCAAATGCTTCACTGTTGATGAGACAGTATAGTAGTAATTAAGTACTTTGGCCCTGGAGTAGCACAGGTTTTTATGTTGACATATGTTTCTGTTTTCCTTAAGTATAATATCTAGGAATGGAATTGTTGAGTCAATAATGTTTAATTTTTTGTGGAACTACCAGAATGTTTTGCAAAATAGCTGTACCATTTTACATTTCTACCAGCAGTATACAGGGGTTCAAATTTCTCCACATCCTTGCCAACACTTATTTTCTGACTTTTTGATTATAGCCATCCTAGTGGGTGTAGAGTATTATCTCATGGTTTTGATTGGCATTTCCATGATGATTAATAATGCTGAGCATTTTTCATGTACTTCTTGCCATTTGTATGTTTTCTTGGAGAAATGTCTATTTAGGTCTGTTCTAGTTTGCTAGCTGCCTTTACAAAATGGAATTTCTGGAATGCAATAATACCAGAAATAGAATGGGTTCTAAAAAGGGGAATTTGATAAATTGCTTGTTTACAGTTCTAAGGCCAAGAAAATGTCCCATTAAAGCAAGTCTATAGAAATGTCCAATCACAGGCATCCAGAGAAAGATACCTTGGTTCAAGAAGGCCGATGAAGTTCAGGGTCTCTCTCTCAAGTGAGAAAGCACATGGTGAACATAGTCAGGGCTTCTCTCTCTGCTGGAAGGGAACATAGCGAACACAGCGTCATCTGCTAGCTTTCTCTCCTGGCTTCCTGTTTCATAAAGCTGCCTGGGAAGCACTTTCCGTCTTCATCTCCAAAGGTCACTGCTGGTGGACTCTCTGCTTCTCGTGGCTATGCTATTCTCTGCTGTCTCTGAATCTCCTTGCTTTCTCCAAAATGTTTCCTCTTTTATAGGATTCTCATAAACTAATCAAGACCCACCCGAATGGGTAGAGACACGTCTCCACCTAATCCAGTTTAACAACCACTCTTGATTGAGTCACAGCTCCAGGGAGA
>PVIY010034918.1:0-26759 GCA_004026745.1 Myrmecophaga tridactyla
CAAGGAAATAGAGAAGTTAAATAACTTGATAAATGAATTAGACCTAACAGACATATATAGGTCATTGTGCCCCAAAGCACAAGGTTATACATTCTTCTCTAGTGCCCATGGAACATTCTCCAAGATAGATCATATGCTGCAGCACAAAACAGGTCTTTATAAATTTAAAAATATTGAAATTATTCAAAGCACTTTCTCTGATCACAATGGGATGAAACTGGATCTCAATAACCACCAAAGAATGAGAACATTCACAAATATATGGAGATTAAATAACACACTCTTAAACAACCAGTGAGTCAAAGAAGAAATTGCTAGAGAAATCAATGGCTATCTAGAGATGAATGAAAATGAGAATACAACTTATCAGAATTTATGGGATGTGGCAAAGGCTGTGCTGAGAGGGAAATTTATTGCTCTAAATGCCTATAATAAAAAGCAAGAAACAGAAAAAATTGAGGACTTAACAGCACACCTGGATAAAGTTGAGAAAGAACAGCAAACTAGCCCGAAGCAAATAGGAGAAGAGAAATAACAAAGATTAAAGCAGAGACAAATAAATGAGAGAACAAAAGAATACAAAGGATAAATAAAACCAAAAGTTTGTTCTTTGAGAAAATCAATAAAATTGATGGGCCATTAGCAAGACTGAGAAAGAAAAAAAGAGAGAGGATGCAAATAAACAAAATCATAAATGAGAAGGGGTGCATTACCATAAACCTTAAAGAAATTATAAGCAGATACTATGAACAACTATACGCCAACAAACTAGACAACTTAGATGAAATGGACAAATTCCTGGAGGCATGCAAACAAGCTACACTGACCCAGGAAGAAATAGAAAAGCTCAATAAACCAATCACAAGTAAAGAGATTCAATCAGTCATCAAAAAATCTTCCTACAAAGAAAGGGCCAGATGGCTTCACAGGGGAATTTTATCAAACATTCCAAAAACAACTAACACCAATCCTGCTCAAACTTTTCCAAAAAATTGAGAAAAAAGAAACTCTACCTAACTCATTTTATGAAGCTAATATCATTTTAATACCAAAACCAGATAAAGATGCTATAAGAAAGGAAAACTACAGACCACTCCCCTTAATGAACATAGATGCAAAAATTCTCACTAAACTATTAGCAAATCAAATCCAACAGCACATTAAAAGAATTATACACCATGACCAAGTAGGGTTTATACCATGAATGTAAGGATGGTTCAACACAAGAAAATCAATTAATGTAATACAGCATATTAACAAATCAAAAGGGAAAAATCATATGATCATCTTGACTGATGCTGAAAAAGCATTTGACAAAATTCAGCATATGTTTTTGATAAAAACACTCCAAAATATAGGAATCAAAGGTAACTACCTCGATATGATAAAGGGAATATATGAAAAACTGATAGCCAGCATGATACTCAATGGAGAAAGACTGAAAGCTTTCCCCTTAAGATCAGGTATAAGACAAGGCTACCACAGCAACAGCAAAGGTAAATAATGGGGGGAGGGACAAGAATTAAGAGGAGGTTTAGATTTCCTATTGGGTGAGGGTGTGTTTATGGTTTTCTGCCTCTTGGGAACAATGAAATTATCTGAAATTGAAAATGTTGATGGACTGTGGACTTTGGGCCTTCTACATGATGCCTGATGAATGCAGGTGGCCAAAGGATGCACTGATGGAGAAGTAGATTGGCAAACGATGGTGTATACTTATGAATAAAAGTTGTACTGCTACAAAAAGGAGCAATGTCGTGAGGCATGCAATGATGTGAATGAAATGTGGGACATTTGGTGAGACAAAATAAGCCAGAAATAAGCCACCTTTAGAAAATGCTTATAAGAAAACAGGAACCTAGATTGCAAGCTTTTAGAGCAGACACATTAAGTTTGGAGTGGTGATTATTACTTCTGGATTTTGAGAGGCTGTTTTATAAATGTAACCTGATATGTGGAGATAAGAATGAAGCTGAACAGGTTGGGGCTAAAGCAATTCAGAACATAGGAGTAAGGAAGACAGTGTCTATATTTAAGAACCACACATACTCTTTGAGACCAATGGAAGAAAAGTTTATTTGATCTGGAACTGAAATTTTCTGTAGTGCATAACCTAATTCAACCTATCTGTATAGCTCATTTGAACAACTGAAACACAGGAAGCACAGAATAAGAAAGAGGTCCTTTAATCCTGTATAGATTATTGTAATGCCTGGAAATGTCCTATAATATGTAATATATTAACTAGATAATCAAAAAATTTCAGCAAAGTCCCCTGTTATGTTTTATTGTGAAATATTTCATATATATAACAGTATATAAAATCTCTGCACACTGTTTAAAGAATTATAATCAAACAAACACCATGTTCTTGAACCCTGGACAAGAAATAAATATCACTACGATCTTTATTGTTTCTCTCTGATATCAAGTCACACTCCGACTCCCATCCCTGAATTTTGAATAAATTATTCTTTTACTCTTCTTTATACTTTTGATTGTATCAAAGGTCATATTAAGATACACTTTGTTTAGGGTGGGTCATGGTGGCTCAGCAGGCAGAGTTCTTGCCTGCCATACCAGGCCTGATTTGAATCCCAGTGCCTGCGTAGGGGATGAAAAATATACTTTGCTTAGTTTTGCCTATTTCTGAATTTGCTATAATTGGAATCTTACTGTAACTATTTTTCTGTAACTAGATTTTTTGGTCCCGTTTGCTTCTGAGATTCATTCACATGGAGGCATATAGCTGAAGTTTGTATACTATGTGAAATACCACAATGTATTTACCCAATTCACTACTGATGGACATTTAGACAGCTTCCATGCTCTGCTATACACATTTATGGACATTTATCCTGGTGTTCAAACTTCTCTAGAGTTTATACCTAGTAGTTGACTTGCTGATTGTGGAGAATGCACGTTTTATCTATTTTTTTAAAAAATTGATTCACTTGTCTCTTTCTTATTGACTAAGAGAGTTCATTTTATATTGTGGATACTAAGCCTTTGTAGGTTTTTGTGTTTTGTGTTGCAAATATATTCCCCAAGTTATAGCTTGCTTTTTCACTTTCTTTATGGTGTGTTTTGATGAACAGAAGTTCTTAGTTTTTATGTAGTCAAAGATTTTCCTTTATGGCTTATAATTTTTGTGATGTAAGACTCCGTTCTTATTTGAATGGTGGAAATATTCTCCTGTATTGACTCTTAAAAATTTTAGGTTTGCTTTTTCACATTTAGTCTTTAAGCCAAGTGGAATCCATTTTTATGACATTTTTTCCATATGGAACACCAATTGCCACAGAAGGTATTTATTGTCTAGTTTATCCTTTCCTCTGTAATTACAGTGTTGACTCAGTAATAAACCATGTTTCCATGAATGAGTTCATTTCTTGGTTCTCTATTCTGCTGCATGGGTCTATTTGCTTCTTTGTTCCAATACCATATTGCATTAATTATTATAACCTTTTAATTATAAACCAGTTGAGCAAGGGAAGTCACTCCACCTTGTTCTTCTTCAGAAGCAACATAGATTTGTAAATTTTGTTTTTGCATTCCATATACGTTTTAGAATCAGTTTATCAAGTAATGAAAAAAAAATCCTGATGAAAATTTTATTGGAACTGTATTGGAAGCATGATTTAGGGAAAACTATAATGTTGGGTATCTTGATATGTCAAGAACATGATGAATCTGTCCATTCATTTGTCTTCCTTACTATCCTGAAATAAAATTTTATAATTTTCTCCAAAAAGGTCTTTTATATCTTTTGTTGGATTTATCTCCAGATAATTTTTATTTTTTATTATAAATGGTATCTTCTTTTAATGACATTTTATAAACTTTTGCTTTTTTTTTTTGCATGGGCAGGCACCAGGAATTGAACCCAGTCTTTGGCATGGCAGGCAACAACTCTGCCACTGAGCCACCATGGCCTGCCCTAATGGTATTTTAAATTGCTTGATAGTGTAAAGAAATGCAATAGATTATTATATATTCATGTTGCAGCTAATAAGTTTGCTAAACTCATGAATTTTAATAATTTATTTGTAAAAGCTTTAGGGTCTTTCATGTAGAAAATGATATTGTTAGCATGCAAAAGTGGTAGGTTCTCTGCTCAATGTACATAACAGCCCATGTATGACACTGGGTTTACAAAGAGAGAAGGGTTTATTGCTACATGTGAAGCAGGAGATCAGATGGCCTATTGGATCAAAAATCTGTCTTCCTGAATCTAAGGAATTTGGGTTTTTATGGATTCAAACAAGAGGGGATGGAGCTGTTACCACTACAATAGTAAGTGTACATAAGGCTGAGACCAAGCTAGGATAACCATTACAATAGTTAGTGTAAATAAGGACAAGAGTAAACTAGAATAATCATTATAACAGCAACTGTAAATAGGGCTGAGACCAGGCCACAGCAACCACTACAATGTAAGTATAAACAAGGGTAAAACTAGTTGAGTTTCAGTAATTTCAGGTATTTTCTGCCTATTCTACAATAGAAAGAAAAACATGTGCATAATGATTCAGTAATCATAATCATGTGTTAATTTTTAATTTTTCTGTTACAATTCCTTCCTTTTATTCCATTCATCAATCTTTAGGGATATCTGGGTGACAACCATTCTAACTTATTTATGCTGAAAGGGGCATTGACATTATGGGGTAGAGGAATGAAACTGGTTGTTCTTGGAGAGACTGGTAACTATGGGTTTCAGTGCTTAACTGGCATAAGAAAAATCTGGAGGCTTTAAGTCTCTGAAAAGTAAACTTAATAAGTAAAACTTTCATAGAGTCTGAATGAGTCCAGGGTATTCTTTAGGGTTTTCAGGAATACTGTTGCTTGGGGCTTGGCATACTGTGGCATTTTGTAATATCTGGCTGAAACTTGCATTTCAAAATAGCCTCTAGAATAACCTCTCAACTCTATTTGAAATCTCTTAGCCACTGAAACTTCACTTTGTTTCCTCCTTTCGGTTACCCAATTCCATAAGGTCAGGGCCAGGTTCATCCCTGGGAATCATGTCCCATGTTGCCAGAGAGATGTACACCCCTGGGAGTCATGTCCCACATGGGGGGAAGGTAGGGAGATTATTTACAGAGTATGACTTAGAGAGAGAGACCACATCTTAGCAACAAAAGAGGTTCTCTGGGGGGTGACTCTTAGGCATCAGTTATAAGTAGGCTTAGTTTCCCATTCCAAAAATAAGTCTCAGGTGGTGCAGCGATAATGGTTCAGTGGTAGAATTCTTGCCTGCTGTGCCAGAGACCCAGCCTCCACTCCTGGAGCCTGCCCATGTTAAAAAAATATAAATAATAAGTCTCATAAGGGCAAGCCTCAAGATTGAGGGCCTAATTTGTTAAATTGGGAGCACCTACTACTTAAAAGAATTGCAGAACTTCCTCAGGTGGGGAAGTTTAATAGTCCCATGCTTTCTTTCCCCAGTTCCTCAAGGGACCTTGCAAATACTTTTTCAATTTATGCCAAAACACTCTGAAATGTGTCAGAGTATTACATCAACTTATATAGTATACTAAGGTCTTATTCTCTATTCTAGGTTTCATGCCCGTGTATATATATAGTATACTTTATAGTTTACTATAAAGCTGAATTAGGTTGTTTAAAAAAACTGACTGGACAGGTTAAATTAGTGTGCCACAGAAAATTTAAATTTTGGACAAAATAAATATCTCTTCCTTTGACCTCACACAGAAGTTGAAGTCTTAAAATACAGACAATATTATCTTTTACCCTGTATTCTGATTCACCTTAATCCTAACCAAATCAGCTTCATTCATATCTCTAGTTGAAGTCTGATCTCTTTTTTCAGCTCCTTTAACAGTTGCTATATGGAGTAATGATCTCTTTTTTCAGCTCTGACTTTCAGAGCTGGAGAACTCTGAGTCTCAGGTGTCACACAGATACACAAAGTTCCAGGGAACTACCTGGTTATACACAAAGATCAAAGCATCTCAGAATTTAGAAATAACAGTTAAAGCTCAGGAATAATGTGACTGCTATAAGAGCTATAATCTAGTTTATAATTTTTCACAAGCATTTTCTAAATGGTGCTATTTTCAGAAATAAAAACATTTTACCATTGATGTATATTGGGGTCATCAACCATAAACGGTTGCAGAATTTTTTTTCCTGTCTCACCTTTACTAGGATTATGTTAATTAACAGGTAGAATATAATTGATATATTTGCCTTGTTTCTCCTTTAAAGTCTATTTTTATTGAAGTTAAAGTTCTGCCTTATAGATGATTTTTAGAGACATATTGAGCAAAGTAGTGTAACTAACAAGTAAAGTTGGCTATTTCCATGATCTGCAACTTTTTTTTAAGAATAACTAAAACCATGACTAATATCATACTTTGTCTAATATCATGTAGATAAATATCAGGATATAACAGGGACAGTGAGAACATTATCAAGTCTTTAAGAATTTTACACAATCTCTAAATATAAAAATAATATTTCACCCATACAAATTTAGCAAATAGAAGGATAGAAAAATCCCTTTTACTTAATGGAATACCTCCCAAACAGTTTCTATGTAATATCACCTCACTTTTATGAGGTAAAAGAACAAATCCTTTGCAACAGTTTGAAATAAAAGATATCCTTCAGGGTGTTATCCCCAAGGCTATTTATATTTTAATAATTATTTATTTATTGTGGTTACCATTATTGCAAAGGTGTTACTCAAATTAACAAATTTTAATTGGGGAATTCCCTCAGAACAAACATGCCCTATTCCACAACATTTCCTCTGCACCTGCCATTTCTTATCTCCTGGCTCAGTAGAAAGAATTCTAAACCAAGCCTACCTTTCCCCATCTTTCAGCACCCAATCCTTCCCCCATAGCTGCCTTAGATGGCTACGCCTTGAGGGTAGGGATATGTGAAACAGAAAGAATGCGCCTGGTTTTTAAAGTTTAAATGAAGGTGGTTGCCTCATTTAAGGAGGCCTTAGTGTTGATGAGAGGTCCTTTGCCCTTCTTTTAATTGTTTCCAATTATTAGATCTGTTTTGCCTAAAGCTGTGACCTGGAAATTTGAAAGTCTTTGCCTTTTCCAGAGGCAGCCATGTGCTGCTTTAGGGAAATTCTAGGGGCCATTTCTTTCTAATGCCAAATTACTGTTTCCAGTGATTAGAGGTACTAAGTATTTGAACCCTGGTGCCTAGAGGTTTTTAATTTTTTCTTCTTTTTGGGATTCCAAGAGTACTAATATATATATATATATATACACATAAAATATGTGTATATATATATACACATAAAATATATGCACTTATTTATCCTTAAGCAATTCAAATAGAGCTCTCTTAAGAGTTTTTGTTTGCCAATATAGTATTACATCCGAAGTAGGAAAATATATATTGCCCAAACAGACACAAATAGAAAGTTAAGATACACAAAAAACCAGAAACATAGAACTCACTACTTTTTATCCTTTCTGATTTGCTTGAATGTTATAAATCCTCTTTGGCCTCCCTGATCATCTACTCCTATAGGCACTTGCCAGAGGGGTAGAAGTTGTGCTGGTGGCTCTGCTGCTGGTTTTAAAGAGCAGCCCTGGTGAAGTAGAGTATGGGAGGGGGAGAACATTTCTATCTCAGATCTTCATCTCTGATAAAGAGGGATACAGAGGAGGAGGTGGAGGAGGAGTTAGTGATGCTTCTTTCTTTCCTGATCTATTGGCCCCTTGGTTACAGGATGCAGGTGGAGCAGATGAAGGAGTTAATAAAGGTTCTATTGGATCCTTTGAATTTGAATCCAGGAGGATATTTTTCTTTTCTCCACTAATCTTTAGAGGTAAAATATTACACTTTCTCATCAACATTTTGCTGGGAGAGACAAATAAAGGAATGACCATACATCATCTCATCCCTTTTCTTCTCTCTCTTAAAGAACAACTCTAACTTTAATACAGTGTTCTTTTCTTTAGTATCATTTGCAGGCCATTTCTCTCCTGATTTTAAATCTGGAGATTTAAATCTGACTGAGGTCAGATTGTGTTACAGAAATAAAGTATTCCTTGTTTTTTTTCATAACCTCATAACTAAAATCTTTCCAACTTTTCAAAATGCAGCCCAAAGAACTGCAATTAGGAATACTACCATTAGAATTTCCCATTCCAAAGAATTTCAATAATCAGAAAACAACCAGGAACACTTGAACAATACAAATGAAATACCAAACAAGCGAACAATTCAAACAGACATATAACACTTTGTTTAAGTTTCTGGAATGCAATATGCCAGAAACAGAATGACTTTTTTAAAAAGGAATGTATTAGGTTGCAAGCTTACAGTTCTAAGCCCATGGAAATGTTCAAGCTAAGGCATTCAGAAGATACTTTAACTCCAAAGAAAGTGCCGATGGTGTTCAGTGTTTCTTTCTCAGCTGGGAAGGTACATGGTGATGTCTGCTAGTTTTCTCTCCTCATTTCATAAGGCTTCCCAGGGGGCATTTCTGCCTGCATCTTCCAAGGACTCTGGCTGTGGGGGCACTGTTGACTCTAAACCATTTTCCAAAATGGTTCCCTCTTAAAGGACTCCAGTGAGCAATCCCACCTTTTCCATGAAAACCATATAATTAAAGTGACCACCCAACAGTGGGTGGGCCACATATCCATGGAAACAGTAAAAATGATCCCACCCAGCAATATTTAATGAGGATTAAGGAACATGGCTTTTCTGAGGTACAGGACAGTTTCAAACTGGCATATTCCACCCTTTGGACCCCCAAAAGACATGTTCTTTCCAAATGCAAAATACATTCATTTCATCGCAACATCACACAACCTTAAACCATTTCAGTAAAAAAACTAATACAAAGTCTGAAACAGTACAAAATCGCAACTAAGTCAGCAACAGGCATGGTCTGTCTTAAGGCAAATTTCTCTTCTGGCTCTGGACCTGTAAAACTCAGAACAAGTTATCTGCTGCCAACATACAAAGGAGGAACAGCCATAGGATATATGTTCCCATTTACATATGGAGAAATTGGAAGGAACACAGGGGTCACCAGACCCAAACAGTTCTGAAAACCTATAAGGCAAATGCCATTAGATTTTAAAGTTTATGAGTCATTTATCCTTGGTGCTTTAGACCTAAGCTTCCATGGTTCTGCTTGTAAAGTTATTTTTCCTTCAATTTGTCCCTTTTCTGTCCCTTTTAGTTCAGACTGGCAGTGTTTCCATTTATACAGATCCTACAGCACTCTTGTTGGTTTTCTATGTAGTATACAGGGATCATAACCATCACCAACAATTGGATGGGTAATATTTCCATGGAAACAAATAAAAATGATCTCACCCAGCAATACTGAGTGAGGATTAAGGAACATGGCTTTTTTGGGGTATAGGACAGTTTTAACCTGGCACACACTTATATATTTAAGTAACACACCAATTAATAACTAAACCAGTGACCAGTTAACATTTTTCTTTGTTTTATTTTTTTATTAACAATTAAATAGGCATTAAACACTTATCATCCCTAGGTAACACACAGTTAATAGTTAAACATACATACCTAATTTAATTAAATACCAATTAATTGTTGGATTACTTATTTTCCAGGAGTGTACTTAACAGACAACTCAGGGCAGGGCCTTGAGCCTTGTACAGACAAACACAAGTTGGGGCCTTGAACCCTATATAGAATGGTACCCATAAAACAGAAATGTGTAGAGATCAGTGCAAAGGGAATTGCTCTGGAAGCAGGGCCCAGGACCTCAAGCCCAGAGCCAGGAAATTCGAACGGCTGTACTAACTTCCCAATTTACCTTTACTTTTATGACTCACTCACCCAGTTGTATGTCCAGACTTGGAACTGGAAATCATTTCTCTCTTTTTAAATTGCCAAGGGTCTGGGGTGCTGGCAGAATAGAGAAAATCTGGTTACTGAACCTCCAGACTAAAAGGAGTCTAGTGGATGCAAGAGACTTAATTACCTATTTACCTGTCCTGCTGGAGCTCCAGAACTTTGGCAGTGGACTCTTTCTTAGGAATCTTTGTCCTTCTCAGGTTGCCAAATTGTTACTGGACAAAGTGGTGGGTCCTCTGCCTTATGCACATAACAGCCAATCTATGACACTGGGAATTCAAAGAGAGAAAGAGTTTAATGCTATTACATAAAGCAGTAAAGTAGATGGCCTATTGGACCAAAAATCTGTTTGCCTGAATCTAAGGAGTAAGGGTATTTATGGATTCAAATAAGAAGGGATGGAGACCAAGCTAGAATAAACATTACAACAGTTAGTGTAAAGAAGGATAAGACTAAGCTAGAACAATCACTACAATAGCAACTGACAGTAAACAGGGCTGAGACTAGGCCACAACAACCATTACAACTGTAAGTATAAAAGGTGAGACTAGCTGAGTTTCAGTAATTTCAGGTATTAACTTCTGCCTGTTTTACAATGGAAAGAAAAACACTAAATAATAACTCAGTAATCAAAATCATTTGTTAATTCTTAATTTCTCGGATACAACATTACCAGCAAATAATGAAATTTTATTCCTTCTTTTCAAATCTCAGGCCTTTAATTTTTCTTATCTCAGTAAACTGCCTAAGACCTCCACAAAATGTTTAGAAACTATACTCAACTATAAAATGTTGAGTAGAAACTCTTGCTTGAGCTACCAAGCAAGAGCCATTGTCTTCTTCTTGATCTCAAAATTCCTGTAGGCTCACCATGTCATGAAATCATTTTGGTGACCAAACTGTCTCTTTTCTTATTCTGGGGGAAAAAAGGGCTGGAGCAAAATTCTGCAAAATTATACAAGATTTGATGATCCAGATATGTCCAGTCACAGCTCAGAACTAGCTGTTTTCTTGAAAACATATCAACTATGTTTAAATAAGATCCTTTATATTAAAGCAGATCTGCTTCCTCCTATCTGTAAATTAGTGATCAAAGTCCTAGATTTATCTTAAAGGAACAATAGAGATTTCTTTGATTCTTCATTCCTCACTTATCAGCTCTATGATCCTGAGATAGTTACTTAATGTCCCTGTGCCTCAATTTCTGTCTCTGCAGATGGGGATATTGCATAGGAGTATTTAAAAAAACAAACTGTAAGTTTTTATAGATGCTTGCCCTTAAACAGTTTAAGGAAGTTTTTAATTCCTAGTTTTCCAAAAGATTTTATCATAAAAGGATTTTGAATTTTATCAATTATTTATTTACTTGAATATATTCAAATATCTTTCATTTGTTAATGAGGTAAATTACATTAACTATTTTCTAATATTAAATCAACTTTACATTCCTGTGATAAAATCAAATTTGTGATTATATATTACCCCTTTTATATATTATTGGATTTGGTTAATTATGTTTTGTTTAGTATTTATTTTTGCCTCTCTATTCACGAGTGATATTGGCCTGAAATTCTCTTTTCTTGAAATATCCTGGTCTGATTTTAGAATCAAAATTGTGCTAGTGGCATAAAAAGAGTTTGTACATATTCCCTCTTCTTCTGTTTCCTGGAAGAGCTTATGTAGGTTGGCATTATTTCTACTTAGAATGTTATATATGTGTTACACATTATAAAATTATATATATAACATTAATTATATTAAATTGTATATATAATGTTATATAACTTTCCTGTAATGCCATCTTGGCTGGTAATTTCTTTGTGGAAAAAGTTTTAACTAGTTATTTATTTTTTTTTAACCATTACAAGACTCTGTACATTTCCTCCTAAGTAACTCTGGCTGCATCCCAAACACTTTTATATGTCATATTTTTATCATCCCACGTGTGTTTTCTGCTTTATAGTAGGAGGCAGCCTAACTGAAGAAGGGTGTGGACTCTGGGGCCAGACTGCCCATGTTCAGATCCCAGCTCCACCATTTTCCTACTGTATATCTTTGGGCAAATTGCTTATCCTCTGTTTCCCCCAGTTTCTTCATGTGCAAATGGGAATAATAATAGTACAGTCTCATAGGTTTGGTGGGAGGATTAAAAAATATATGAAACTCTTAACAGTGCTTGGGACATTAGGTAATTAATGAGTTATTATTTCTTCTTTAATATTTGATTATTTGTCTATTTAACATTTTCAAATGTATGTGTTGAGGGGATCATTTCTAGTTAATATTTTGTATTGTTTTACGATTTTATTTAATTGTGGTCAGAGAATGTGATCCAGGTGATACCATCCATTGAAATTGGTAGTGGCTAGCATTTTGGTCTAGCATTTCACTGATTTTCGTAGATGTTCTACTATGTTCTTAGAAATATATGTATTCTCCAAGAGCAGGATTAGCAATTTTGCCAATCAAACTTAAGCCCTTACTAATTTTTTATATGCTTGATTATCGATACTGAAGAAAAGTGTTGGCATATTAAAGCACATGAGTAACCTAGGGAGACTTACATTCAGTTTAGAAAGCACTTTTTATAAATGCTTTATATATGATAAAGTCTTTGTAAATATACTTTTTAATTTAGAATAGCTTTAGATTTATAGAAAAACCATACAGTTTAGAGATATCCCATACCTACTTCCTTCTACTTTAATATCTTAGATTGGTATGGTACATTTGTCATAATTAATGAACCAATACTGACACACTATTGTTAAATAAAGATCATGCTTCATTCATATTTGCTTAGTTCTTACCTAATGTCTTTTTTTTCATTCCAGGATCCCATCAAAATTACCACATTGCATTTGGTTGTCATAGCTTCTTAGCTGTGATTCTCTTGCTGTGACAGTTAATCAGATTTTCTTGTTTTTGCTGATCCTGATAACTTTAAGAAGTACATTGTAGAACGTCCCTCAGTTATGATTTGTCTGATGCTATTTTCATTACACTGGGATTTGGGGTTTTAGGGAGGAAATCACAGAGGTAAAGTGCCATCCATTCTTATCACATCACATTTTAACATCCAACTTTCCTTCTGGAGACATAGTGGCTCTAAACTTCCCCTTTCCACCATGTTCACCAACCATTCAGTACCATTAATTATTCTCACAATAATGTGCTACCATCATCTCTATCTATTTCCAAATGTTGAAGTTCAATTTTTAAACACTCTGTACATTTAAGCAACTATTTCCTATTCTTTGGCCTCATTCTATATCTGGATAATCTATATTCTATATTTTATGTATATGAATTTACATATTATAATTAGTTCATATCAGTGAGATCATACAATATATATCCTTTTGTGATTGACTTATTTCACTTTATATAATGTCCTCAAGGTTCATCCATATTGACATGTGCTTCAGGACTTCATTCCATCTTTTTTTCTTAATGCAATTGTATTGAGATATATTCACATATCATATAATCATCCAAAGTATACAATCAGTGGTTCACATTATCATTATATAGTTGTACATTCATCATCACAATCGATTTTTGAATATTTTCATTACTCCAAAAACAATAAAAATAAAAGGAAAAATGAACACCCTAAATATCAAATATCCCTATTCCCCCTATTATTTATTTATTTTTTATTTTTATTTTCTTATTCATCTACCCATACAATGAATAAAGGGAGTGTCAGTCACAAGATTTTCACAATCACACAGTCATACTGTAAAAGATATAGTCATACAATCGTCTTCAAGCATCAAGACTACTGGATTGCAATTCAACAGTTTAAGGCATTTCCCTCTAGTTACTTCAATACACCAAAAACTGAAAAGTGATATCTATGTAGTGCATAAGAATAAACCTCTAGAATGTCCTCTTGACTCTATTTGAAATCTCTCAGCCACTAAAACTTTATTTTATTTCATTTCTCTTCCCCCTTTTGGTCAAGAAATCTTTCTCAAACTCACAAGGCCAGAGCCAGTATCAACCCTGGGAGTCAGACCGCACATTGCCAGGGAGATTTACACTCCTGGAAGTCATGTTCTACATAGTGGGGAGGGCCATGAGTTTCCTGTGGAGTTGGCTTGGAGAGAAAGGCCACATTTGAGCAAAAAAAGAGATCTCTGGGGCTGACTCTTAGGCATAATTATAAGTAATCTTAGCTTCTCCTTTTTAGGAATAAATTTCATAAGGGCAAGCCCCTGGGCTTGGCCTATTAAATTGGTAGTCCCCAGTACTTGCAAGAATATCAAGTCTTCCCCAGGTGGGGAATTTCAATAGTTCCACTTTTTTCCCCCAGTCCCTCCAGGGGGCTTTGAAAATACTTTTTTTATTTTTTAATCTTTTGCTCATATTACTCTGGGATGTATCAGGACATCACACTAACCTGTACAAATCAACAAGATCTCATTGCCCTTTCAAGTTTCCATGTGTTCTAGTTTGCAAGCTGCTGGAATGTGATATAACAGAAACAGAATGGCTTTTAAAGGGGGGCATTTATTAAGTTGCAAGTTTACAGTTCTAAGGCCATGAAAATGTCCAAATTAAGGCAAAGCTAAGAAAATGTCCAAATCTAAGGCATCCAAGGAAAGATACCTTGGTTCAAGAAGGCCGATGAAGTTCTGGGTTTCTCTCTCAGCTGGAAGGGCACAGGGCGAAGTCTGCTAGCTTTCTCTCCTGGCTTTCTGTTTCATGAGGCACCCCTGGGGGCATTTTCCTTATTCATCTCCAAAAGTCTCTGGCTACCTGGGTTCTCATGCCTCTGAAGCTTTTTCCAAAATGAGTCTATCTTAAAGGATTCCAGTAAGCAACCCCACCTTGAGTGGGTGGGGACACATCTCCATGGAAACCATCTAATCAAAAGTTACCACCTACAATTGGGTAGGTCACATCTTCATGCAAACAATCAAAAAGATACCACCCAGCAATATTGAATGAGGATTAAAAGACATGACTTTTCTGGTCACAACAGATTCAAATCAGTACACCATGTAATAATGGTGTTCGAACAAACTGACTATATTAAATTAGACAGTGAGCAACAGAAAATATAAATTTTGCACCAAATAAACATCTCTTCCTTTAGTCTCACACAGAAGTTGAAGTTTTAAAATTCAGTCAATATCATCCTTTACCCTCAAGTTTGATTTACCTTAGTCTAGCTTCATTCATAAGTCCGATTAAGTCTGATCTCTTTTTGAGCTTTTAAAACAGTCGCTATATGGGTTAATCCTGACTTTTATAGCTTAGAGCTCTAGCTCTGAGTCTTAGGTGTCACACAGATACCCAAAATTCCAGAGAACAACCAGGTTACACACAAAGAGCTCTGCATCTCAGAATTTAGAAATGACATTACAACTCAGAAACAGATGTGACTCCTGTAAGAGTTTACAATCTAGGAAGCTTTACTATCTCAAATTCAATTCTCAGAGTTTGCACATTATAGTTAGTTCATATCAGTGAGGTATTATAATATCTGTCTTTTTGTTTCTGGCTTATTTCATTCAACATACTGTCCTCAAGTTTCATTCACCTATTTGCAAGCCTCACAACTTTCTTCCTTCTTGCAGCTGCTCAATATTCCATTGTATCTATACACCACAGTTCATCCTTCTATTCCTTGGTTGATGTATCCTTAGGCCATCTCCACCCATTGCAAATCATGAATACTGCCACCATAAACACTAGCGGGCAAAGTTTATATTCATGTCCGTGCTTTCAGTTCTTCCAAGCATATCTAATAACAGGGTTTCAAGATCATATGGTGTGACAGTTTGAAAGGATCCATGTACCCTTGAAAAGCCATGCTCTAATCCTAGTCCAATCTTGTGGAAGCAGTCATTTTTTCTAATCCCTATTCAGCACTATAGGTTGGAGGCTTGATTAGATTATCTCCACAGAGGTGTGACTTCACCCATTCCACATGGATCTTGATTAGTTTTCTGGAATCCTTTAAAAGAGGAAGCATTTTGGAGAAAGCTTCAGAATGATGAGAGAAGCAGAGACACGAGGACTACAGAGTCCACCAGCCAGCGACCTTTGGAGATGAAGAAGGAGACTGCCCCTGGGGGAGCTTCGTGAAGCAAGAGGCCTGGAGAGGAAGCTAAAAGATGTCAATATGTTCATCATGTGCCTTTCCAGTTCAGAGAGAAAACTTGAACTTCACTGGCCTTTCTTGAGTGAAGGTAAGCTCTTGTTGGTGCCTCAATTTGGATATTTTTATAGACTTGCTTTAATTTGGACATTCTCATGGCCTTAGAACTGTAAACCTGCAACTTCAATAAATTCCCCTTTTTAAAAGCCATTCCATTTCTGGTATATTGCATTCCAGCAGCTAGCAAACTAGAACATATGGCAACCTTATGCTGGGCCTCCTGGGGAAACTCCACACTGCCCTCCAGAGTGGCTGCATCATTCTACCTCCCTATCAAGAATGAATAGGTACATCTCTCTCTCCACGTTTATCCAGCACTTGTATCTTTCTGCTTATTTTTAAACAGCTTTATTCACACATCATGCAACCCATTCTAGGTAAACAATCAATGGCTCCTGGTATAATCACATAGTTATACATTTACCATCACAATCTATATGAGGCCATTTCCATTTCGTCAACAAAGAAAGAAAGTGAGGGAAAATATGAAGCTTAAAAAATAAAAATAAAATAAAAGGGAGAAAAAACATGAAGAATCCCATACCCCTCATTTATATCCTACCCTTATTGATATTTAGCTTTGGTATATTATCTTGTTACATTTAATGAAAGCATATTACAATGTGCTATTGACTATAGACCCTAGTTTGCATTGATTGTATTTTTTTCATATACTATCCCATTTCAACACCTTGCAATGCTGATATTCATTTGTTCTTCCTCATTTAAAAACATTCTTATATTTGTACATTTAATCACCATCATTGTTCATTTAAGGTTTCACTAAGTAATACAGTCCCAGTTTTTATCATCTATCTTTCCTACATGCCCCTAGCCTTCCTCTTTTAACCATACTCACATTCAGCTTTGTTCAGTGTACTTACAATATTGTGCTATCATCAGATAATATTGTGTTATCCATTTCTGGATCTTTACAGCCAATTCTGTTGAAAGTTCTGTATTCCTTCAGCATCAAATGCCCAATCTCTAGCCTCTTTCTATCTCCTGATAACCTGTGTTCTCAATTTTAACTTTCAAACTTCAGTCAATAATGTTAGTTCATATTAGTAAAACCATTCAGTGTTTATCCTTTTGTTTCTAGCTAAGTTCACGCAACATAATGGCTTCAAGGTTCATTCATGTTGTTTCATGCATCATGACTTTATTCTGATATACCATATCTTATTTTTTTTTTCTCTCATGGGATAGTCTTCATTTTTAACTCTTCTTCAGACCCCTCTCTCCTTTCTTTTCCTATGTGCCTGTAGTGCTCCCTTTAGTATTCTTGTAGAGCATGGCTGCTGTTCACAAACTCTCTCCATGTCTGCTTGAAAATATTTTAAACCCTCTGTAATGGTTAGGTTTATGTGTCAATTGGTGCCCTTGTCTGGTCAAGCAAGCACTGGCCTATATGTTGCTATGAGGACATTTCGTGGACATAAATCATGAGCATATTGGTTACATCCACAGCTGATTACATTTGCAGTTGGCTAAGAGGAGTGTCACCTACAATGAGTGATACTTAATCTAATCACTCAAAGGTTTTTAAGGAGAATTCAGAAGAGAGATGCTTTTTGTCCCACTTCAACCATCCAGACTTTCCTGGGGAGTTCATTGAGGACCTTCAGAGTCTACCAGCTCATGGTCTGCCCTACAGATTTTTGACTCTTACATCCCCACGTTTGAACATCTCTAATTAGTTGTTTCAACTCCTGTATCTTTTTAAAGTGTTCATTTGTTCCTTTGGGCCGTATCTTCATGTTTCCAAGTATAACTTATAATCTTTTGCTGATTTCTAGGCATCTGATTTCCTTGATTAGTTAATTCTGGAGGTAATTTTCTCTCTTTTACCTACAGTTTTCTTGTTAGTTGGCTTTGTTTACTATCTGGTTTTTTTGTTGTTGTTGTTGTTGTTTTTTTGGCATTCAGTTGAACTTATTCTAAACCTCTAGCATAACTTCTGTTTAACAGAATTTTTCAGCTCTTGCTTTTCTGGTTCTTGCCATGCTCATATGGAAACTTTTTCTTGAGGAGGGTCTCCCCAGATATGATCAACCCCAATCAGATTTTCCCAAACAAGGCAGGCCCAAGATCTCAGGAGAAGAATGTAATTAGTATCAAGATTCCTTGAACATAAGACTCAACAGGTTGTCTGACTTTCCTGTGGAGTCTCTAGAATATGTTCTTTCCCTATCCTGCATAGTAGGTGGCACTTGTCACCCCTCAGCTCTCCACCCACATAAAGTGGTATGGAGCCTTTAATTCTCAGCCTGCCAGGGACATGGTTGAGACAGAGGCTGAGGTGGAAGGAAAGTTTATTGTTTCTGATTCCCAGCCCCTGGGGTCTGAATTTTCTGAAGGAGAGCCACCACTTGAGCTGTACCCCACATGCCTTTACTTGGGGAAGATACACCCGTTAGGGAATTATGTCCTTCACTTGACTTGCTACTTTGTCTCTCAGACCTATCTTAACTCTGCCTTTGCCTGGGTCAGCACTGACAATTGAAAATGCCTGAGGCTTTCTCTAATGAGCTACTTAGAATACTTCAAAAGAAAAAAGAAAAAATGATATAAAACAAAATCCCTTTTCAGAGCCAGTCCCAGCCCCCAAGCTATGCCAGTCAAGAGCTGGTACCTGGCACTATGTGCCCCTTTTCTTGGGGCACAGCCCTTTCCCAGTATTCTGAGCTTGGCCAATTCCAAAAGTTTCCTTTTTTTTTTCTTTTTTCTTCATCAGTTCTGTCTCCTCTCTGCTGGGAGAGACATCAGGGTTATTTCCCTACTTTCCCTGGGTTTATCTTTGCTAAGTTTTGTAGTCAGCAGTCCAATTTGTTAATTAAAACTGCAATTAGTTCTTGCCTGCGATGTCAGAGACCTGGGTTCAATTCCCTGTGCCTGCCCATGTCGAACAAACAAACAAACAAACAAATAAACAACTACAATTAGAGCTTGGTTGAGCTACCTTTCCTTTCTCCCAGAAGAAACTGCTTCTTTTTCCTCCAACAGCATTCCATGTCAATGGGGAAGAGACACCAGACTCTGCAGTGTAGTGGCTTTCTTACAGTTCCCTGTTGTGATCTTGGCCCTTTCACCCATTCCAGAGTGGTGTATGATGTGTGTCTGGCCACAGATGTTCCATAAACATTTGTTTCAGACAGTTCCTGGCTATTTACTAGCTGCTCTAGCAGACTAACTAAATTCCATACCTCCCTATTCCACCATCTTGCCCTGCCTCTACTTCATCCTTCTTAACTGTTGAATAATATTGCATTGTATGTATATACTATAGTTTGTTTATCCATTTGTCTGTTGATGAACACTTGGATTGTTCCATTTTTTGGCAATTGTGAATAATGCCACTATGAGCACTGGCATGCAAATGTCTATTTGCATCCCTGCTTTCAAATGTATATACCAAGTAGTGGTTATTGTCACATCATAAGGCAATTCTAAACTTAGCTTCCTGAAGAACCATCAAACCAACCTTTGCTGTACCATTTTACATTTCCACCAGCAGTGAATAAGTGTTCCTGTTTCACCACAACCTCTCCAACACTTGCAGTTGTCTGTTTATTTAATAGCGTCCATTCTAATAGGTGTGAGATGATGTCTCATTGTGGTTTGATTTGCATCACCCCAATAGCTAGTGAAGATGAGCATCTTTTTATATGCTTTGTAGCCATCTATATTTCTTTTCTGGAAGAATGTCTGTTCATGTTGTGCTGGTTTGAAACTGTTATGTACCCCAGAAAAGCCATGTCCTTTTTCCTGATCCAATCTTGTGGGGGCAGCC
This sequence comes from Myrmecophaga tridactyla, assembly GCA_004026745.1. NCBI lineage: Eukaryota > Metazoa > Chordata > Mammalia > Pilosa > Myrmecophagidae > Myrmecophaga > Myrmecophaga tridactyla. The sequence goes on from PVIY010034918.1 coordinate 19,815, forward strand.
ATGTTTCTTTTAATCTTGATTCAATATCATGGGGTGGAAACTTTGATTGGATTGTCTCCAAAGAGATGTGACACATCTAGTTTTGGATGGAACTTTTATTTAGCAGGAAGATGTGGCTCTACCCATTCAAGGTGTGTCTTGATTAGTTTACTGGGGTCCTTTAAAAAAGGAAACATTTGGAAAAACCTTCAGAGCTGACACAAACAGAGATGTTTGGAGATGCAGAAAGAATCACCCCCAGGGAAGTCATTTGAAATAAGAGCCAGGAGAGAAAGTTAGCTGACACCTTTCTACTGACAGAGAACATCATTGACCATTTCTTGAGTCAAGGTATTTTCCTCTGGATGCCTTAGTTGGGAATTTTTTATGGCTTTAGAAAACTGTAAACTTGCAACTTAATATACCCCCTTTATAAAAACCAACCCATTTCTGGTATATTGCATTTCTGGCAGCATTAACAAACTAAAACAGATTTTGCTACCAGAGAAATGGGGTGCTATGGTTTGCAAATACCAAGCATGTTGGAATGGCTTTTTAAATGGATAAGGGAAAGATTCTGGAAGAGTTGTGAGGAGCTTGATAGAGAGGGTCTAGAATGCTTTGAGGAGGCTGTTGGTAGAAATATGGACTCTAAAGATACCACTGATAAGGCCTCACATAGAAATGATTAATGTGTTATTGCGAATTGGAAGGAAAGTGTGCTGGTTTGAAAGAACTATGCACCCTAGAAAAGCCGTGTTTTAATCCTGATCCAATCTTGTGGGAGATATTCAGCAATGTAGGTTGGAATCTTCATTAGATTATCTCCATGGAGATGTGACCCACCCAATTGTGGGTATTAACCTTTGATTAGATGGAGATGTGACTCCACCCATTCCAGGTGGGTCTTGATTAGTTTACTGGAATCCTTTAAAAGAGGGAGCTATTTTGGAAAAACCTTGAGAGGTGTGAAAGAGCCTTGAGAACCATAAGAGCCTATGCAGCCAGAAACCTTTGGAGATGAAGAAGGAAAACACCCCTGGGGGAGCTTCATGAAACAAGAAGCCTGGCAAGAAAGCTAGCAGATGTTGCCCTGTTTGCCATGTGCCTTTCCAACTGAGAGAGAAATCTTGAACTTCATTGGCCTTTCTTGAGTAAAGGTAACCTCTTGTTGGTGCCTTAATTTGGACATTTTTATAGACTTGTTTTTATTTGGATATTTCCATGGCCTTAGAACTGTAAACTAGCAACTTATTAATTCCTCCTTTTAAAAGTCGTTCCATTTTGGGTATACTGCATTCTGGCAGCTTGCAGATTAGACCAGAAGGCAATCCTTGTTTTAAGGTGGCAGAGAATTTGGTAAAATTGACTACTGATTTTGTATGGAAGGCAGATTTAAGAGTGATAAACTTGAGTATTTAGCAGAAGAGATTTCCAAACTAAATGTGGAAAATGCATCCTGGCTTCTCTTTGCAGCTTATAATAAATGCAAAAGAGATAAGCTGCGAACTAAACTCTTGGGTACAAGGACACCAGAAATTGGTCTGGAAAATTCTGGGCTTTCAGAAAGGGAGCCCAGAGAATAGTGCCTCACGTTAAGGTTTAACCAAACATGGAACTAGTCACTCATTACAGGACGAGCCAGGATTGAAGATGGAGTTATCCAGAAGGGATCTGTGTAAAGTCCTGTTGTCTGATGGTTATAATAATGCCTGTATACTGCATAGAAAACTGATAAAGAGTGTTGTGGGATCTGTACAAATGATCCCCTTAATGCATCCAATGTTGCAATCCTCCTCTACTGTTTGGAGAGAACAGGGCCACTGCATAGGCCCTTGGAAAGGGTGGGACTGCTGCTTTTTAAAGCCCCAAGGATGATGAATGACTCTCAGACTTTGAAATCCAGTGGAGTTTGCCATACAGGTTTCGGAACAGTTTTGCTCTGGTGACCCCTGTTTACCTTTCAATTTCTCCCTATGGCAGTGGGAACATGTATCCTATAACTGTTCCTCCTTTGCATATTGGAAGTGGATAATTTGTTCTGAGCTTCACAGGTCAAAAGCCAGATTTTTTTTTTGCCTTAGGACATACCATGCCTGTAACTGAGTTTGATGAGATTTTGTACTCTTTCTGACTTTGTGTTGCATTTGTATTGTTACTGAAATGGTTTAAGCCTTTTGTGATATTTCAATGGAATTAATGTATTTTGTATATTGAAAGAACATGTCTTTTTGGGGTCCAGAGTGTGGAATATGTCAGTTTGAAGCTGTTATGTACCCCCAGAAAAGCCATGTCCTTTTAATCTTGATTCAATATAGTGGGGTGGAAACTTTGGATTGTTTCCATGGAGATGTGACACACCCAATTGTGGGTGTGACCTTTTGATTAGATGGAGATGTGACTGCCCATCCAAGGTAGGTCTTGATTAGTTCATTGTGGTCCTTTGAAAGAGGAAACATTTTAGAGAAACCTCAGAACAGACAGAGATGCAAGCATTTGGAGATGCATAGAGTGCCAACAGAGAGAGCAGTCACCTAGATATGGATATTTGGAGATAAAAAGCCAAGAAGACATTGCCCTGTACTTTCCCATGAGATGCTAAGTAAGCCAAATCCACAGTTGTGTCCCAGAGGATCTAAGTGAATGCCCAAAGACACTCCATTCTGGTATATTGCATTCTGGTAGTATTTAGCAAATAAAACACTTGTCTTTTGCCCATTTTTAAATTAGGTTATTTGTCTTTGTATTGTTGAGATGTAGCATTTCTTTATATTCTGGATATCAAACTCTTATATGTATGGTTTCCAGATATTTTCTCCCATTGAGTTGGCTGCTTTTTCACCAACTTGAAACACGGAAGTATTCAGTTTTGAGGAGGTTCCATTTATCTATTATTTTCTTTCGTTGCTTGTGCTAGGAAACTACCTTCTATTATTAGATCTTGAAGATGTTTTTCTATATTTTTTTCTATGAGTTTTATGGTACTAGTTCTTATATTCAGGTCTTTGATCCATTTTGAATTAATTAATTTTTGTATAAGGTGTGAGATATGGGTCCTCTTTCATCTTATTGGATATGGATATCCAGTTCTCCCAACACTATTTATTGAAGAGACTGTTCTTTTCCAGTTGAGTGGATTTGGAAGCCTTACCAGACATCAATTGACCATAGATCTGAGGGTCTATTTCTATTTTTTAAAAATATTTTTATTAATAAAACAACATACGAACACACATTCTTAAAGTACAAACATTCCATATATGGTATACAAACAATGGCTCACAATATCATCACAGAGTTATGTTTTCACCACCATGGTCATTTTTTTTTTAACATTTGCATCGCTCCAGAAAAAGAAATAAAAAATAAAAAAAAAACCTCATACTTATACTCCTCACCCCTCCCTCTCATTGACCACTGCTATTTCCATTTACCCAATTTGTTTTAACCTTTGTTCCCCCTATTGTTTATTTTTGTCCATATTTTTCACTCATTTGTCCATACTCTAGTTAAAAGGAGCACCAAATGCAAGGTTTTCACAATCACACAGTCACACTGTAGAAGCAATATCATTATACAATCGTTTTCAAGAAATAAGGCTATTTGCAGACAGTATGATCGTATATTAAGAAAATCCTGAAAAACTTTGATAAAGCTGCTTAACCTAATAAATGAGTTCAGAAAAGTGGTAGGATACAAGATCAACATGCAAAAATCAGTATGGTTTCTATATGCTAGTGTCCTAGTTTGGAAGCTGCTGGAATGTGATATACCAGAAACGAACAGCTTTTAAAAAGGGGAATTTATTAGGTGACTAGTTTACAGTTCTAAGGCCATGAAAATGTTTTGTCCCACATTGCCAGGAAGGTTCACACCCCTGGGAGTCATGTCCCACGTAGACAGGGGGAGGGTGGTGAGTTTGCTTGCTGTGTTGGCTGGAGAGAGAGGCCACATCTGAGCAATAAAAGAGGTTCTCTTGGGGGTGACTCGTAGGCCTAATTTTAAGTAGGCTTGACCTATCACCTGTGGGGTTAAGTTTCATATGAACAACCCCCAAGATTGGGGGCTCAGCCTATTGCTTTGGTTGTCCCCACTGCTTGTGAGAATATCAAGAATTCAACTTGGGGAAGTTGAGTTTTCCCCCGTTCTCACCATTCCCCAAAGGGAACTTTACAAATACTTTTCCACTCACTGATCAAATCAGTCTGGGATTCATCAGGGCATCACCTGGACAAACCAACAAAATCTCATGTCCTATACAAAGTTCATGTACTTAAGGTGTTCAACCAACTATCTACATAAGTTATATTAGGAGATGCACTAAAGTATAAATTTGTACCAGATAAACATTTTTTGCTTTAGTCTCACACATTAGTTGAAATTTTAAAATATTAATTACCGTCTATTTTCAGCACAGTGCAGTAATGACATTCTTTTGTTCTTCCTCATGCAAAAACATTTTTTTTAATTTGTACATTTAGTCACTATCATTATACACTCTAGGCATTCTTAGATTATACCATCTCAATCTTTATCGTCTATCTTTCTTTGTGATTTCATTTATGCCCCAGCTCTCCTCCATCATTCTCATATGCAGCTTCATTCAGTGTTTTAACATAATTGTATCACAGTTAGGTAATATTATGCTGTCCATTTCTGAGTTTTTATATTCAGTCCTGTTGCACAATCTGTATCCCTTCAGCTCCAATTACCCAATATCTTACCCTATTTCTATCTCCTGGTGGTCTCTGTTACCAACGAAATATTCCAAGTTTATTCACTAATGTCAGTTTATATCAGTGAGACCATACAGTATTTGTCCTTTTGTTTCTGGCTAATCACACTCAGCATAATGTCCGTAAGGTCCATTCATGTTGTTACATACTTCATAACTGTATTCTGTCTTACAGCTGCATAATATTCCATCTTATGTAAATGCCACAGTTTGTTTAGCCAACCATCTGTTGATGGACATTTTGGCTGCTTCCATCTCTTGGTAATTGTAAATAATGCTGCTATAAGCATTGGTGTGTAAATGTCCATTTGTGTCCTTGCCCTCATGTCCTTTGAGTAGAGCCAGCATATAGATGGGTCCTGCTTTTTAATTCATTCTGCCAGACTATGTCTTTTGATTGGAGAGTTTAATCCATTAAGATTCAGTGTTATGACTGCACGAGTAGTACTTTCTTCTACTATTTTGCCTTCTGGATTTTATATGTCGTATCTAATTTTCCTTCTTTTTACCTTTACTCATAGTCTTTCTACACTCTTCTCCACACCTCTCTCTTCTGTCTTCATATCTGTCTCTAGTACTCCCTTTAGTATTTCTTGCAGAGCTGGTCTCTTGGTCACAAATTCTCTCAGTGATTTTTTGTCTGAAAACGTTTTCATTTCTCCCTCATTTTTGAAGGACAATTTTGCTGGATATAAAATTCTTGGTTGGTAGTTTTTCTCTTTTAATAATTTAAATATATCATCCCACTGTCTTCTTGCCTCCATGGTTTCTGCTGAGAGATCTGTGCATAGTCTTATTGGGCTTCCCTTGTATATGATGGATTGCTTTTCTCTTGCTGCTTTCAAGATTTTTTCTCTTTGACCTCTAACATTTTGATTAGTAAATGTCTTGGCATATGTCTATTTGGATCTATTCTCTTTGGGGTACGCTGCACTTCTTGGATCTGTAATTTTAAGTCTTTCATAAGAGTAGGGAAATTTTCAGTGATAATTTCCTCCATTAGTTTTTCTCCTCGTTTTCCCTTCTCGTCTCCTTCTGGGATACCCACAACATGTATATTCATGCGCTTCATATTGTCTTTCAATTCCCTGAGTCCCTGCTCATATTTTTCCATTTTTCCCCTTTATTTTCTTTTTCTTGCCGGATTTCAGATGTTCCATCCTCCAGTTCACTAATCCTATGTTCTGTCTCTCGAAATCTACCATTGTAGGTTTCCATTGTTTTTTTCATCTCTTCTACCTTGCCTTTCATTACCATAAGTTCTGTAATTTGTTTTTTCAGACTTTCGATTTCTTCTTTTTGTTCATTCCTTGCCTTCTTTATATCCTCTCTCAATTCATTGATTTGTTTTTTTGATGAGGTTTTCCATGTCTGTTTGTATATTCTGAATTAATTGTTTCAGCTCCTGTATGTCATTTGAATTGTTGGTTTGTTCCTTTGACTGGGCCATATCTTCAATTTTTCTAGTGTGATTTGTTATTTTTTGCTGGCATGTAGGCATTTAATTACCTTAAATAGTTTATTCTGGAGATTGCTTTTACTTCTTTTACCTAGGGTTTTCTTGCTGGATGAATTTGTTGTCTATCTGTTCTTTAACATTCAATTCAGCTTTATCTGGACCTCTAGCTTAAGTTTTGTTTAACAGAGGAGAATTTTTCAGTTGTTTTCTTGTTTCTTGCCCTGCTTGTATGGTGCCTACCCCCCCACCTTAGGAGGGTCTACTTAGATATTATAGACCCCAGCCAGATTTTCCCAGACCAAACTGGCCTATCAGGAGGAAAGAGTCACTAGCGTCGGTTTTCCCTGAGGGTGAGACCCAGCAGGCTGAAAGACTTTCCTGTGAAGTCTGTGGACTCTGTTTTTCTTATCCTGCCCAGTATGTGGCGCTTGTCTGCCTGCAGGTCCCACCAGCATAAGATGATGCGGTACCTTTAACTTTGGCAGGCTCTCCCTGCTGGGGGCGTGGTAGAGACAGAGGAGAGGTTGTAGTCTGGTTTTAATGGCTTCAAATTACCAAGCCTTGGTGTCTGAATTCCTTGAGGGAGGGCTTCCACCTGAGTTGGGCTTCACCCCTCCCCTGGGGAAGGAACAGGCTCCAGACAAGCCCCCAAAAGAGCTCACTTCTGCCTATGCCTGGGGCAGTTGCAGCCTGAGAAGTCCTGCTGCTATATCCAAAGGGAGTCAAGCCTTTGTAGAAACACAGCCACAAAAACCTCTGTTTCCTTCTTTTT
>PVIY010034919.1:0-26741 GCA_004026745.1 Myrmecophaga tridactyla
TTAATACAAGTATTTTCTGAAAGAGATCACAGCATACGTGTTCTTTTGTTTTTGGCTTATTTTGTACAATACACTGTTCCCAAGGTTGATTCAGTTTGTTGCATGCCTCAAGACATCATTCTTTTTTTTAAAAAAATTAATTTTTTAATTAATTAAAAAATATAACGAACAAAAACATTCTTAACATATGATCATTCTGTTCTACATATATAATTAGTAATTCACAATATCATCACATAGTTGCATATTCAGTATCACATCATTCCTTTTTATACCAGTACAATATTTCATCATATATATATATATATATATATATACACACACACACACACACACACACACACACACACACACACAATTCACTTTACAGCTTCTCAGTCATGTACTCTTGGCCCCCTCCATCTATTGGGCACCATGGATAATGCCCCAAATAAACAAACCATGTCTTATACTGTCCTCACTTGGTTGTATAATCACCAGCACTCTTAATTTTAGACCATTTTCATTGGTCCAAAGAGACAAAGAATCCATAAACACAGCCTCACCAAATATCAAATCAAAACTTCCCCTAATCTCCCCCACCCCAATTATTTACTCCTAGTATTTCTGTGGTACTGTTGCTGTCTTCCTATTAACTATAGGTCATAGCATGCAATATTGTTTCCCCCCATACCTCTCTATTATTGACTCTGTACAAGATCAAACCTTTGAAGGAGTTTATGCGAGAACTTATTCATAATTGTAGAGTTAAACGGTGGGATACATAGCACTATACATCCCTTTTCAATCGTATTCACCTTCAATATGGCAATGTTACCTATAACCCCACTAATTAGCTACCATCACTTCTATCTCTTCCCTCACATTTAAGTTCAACCTCATTGGGTAACCCTTCCCCCATTTCTAGCTTCTGTGTACCTCTAGGTCCTCTATATTTTACAGTGTTAACCTTTGAGATGACCTTTACCAGAGTCATAGTAGTGAAATCACAGAGTATTTATCCTTTTGTCTCTGACTTATTTCACTCAATATTATGTTCTAAATGTTCATCTGTGTTGTCATATGCTGTGGTAGTTAGACTCAGGTGTCAACTTGGCCAGGTGAAGGTGCCTAGTTTTCCTGCTGTGGACACAAGCCAATGGCATGTGAACCACATCTATTGCTGATTACATGTGCAGTTGCTAGGAGTCGTGCCTGCTGCAATGAATGATGTTTGATTTAATTGGCTGGTGCTTAAATGAGAGAGCTCAATATAGCACAGCCCAAGCAGCTCAGCATACCTCATCTCAGCACTCACAGCTCAGCCCAGGCCTTTGGAGATGCAGAAAGGAATCACCCCAGGGAAAGTTGTTGGAACCCAGAGGCCTGGAGAGAAGGCCAGTAGAGATCAGCCTGTGCCTTCTTGCATAAGAAAGAACCTCAGTTGAAAGTTAGCTGCCTTTCCTCTGAAGAACTATACGTTAACTAAATAAATCCCCTTTTACTGAAAGTCAATCCATCTCTGGTGTGTTGCATTATGGCAGCTAGTAAACTAGAACATATGCTTTGAGACCTCATTTAGTCTTACTGCTGCATAATATTCCATCATATGTATATACCATATTTTGTTTATCCACTCATCTGTCGATGGGCACCTGGATTATTTCCATCTTTTGGCAACTGTGAAAAGTGCTGCTATAAACATCAGTGTACAAATGTCTGTGTCACTGCTTTCAGTCCTTCTGGGTATATACCGGATATTGGTGCTGTTGGGTTGTAGAGCAACTCAATATTTAGTTTTCTGAGGAACTGCCAAACTGTCTCCCATAGTAGCTGTACAATTATATATTCCTACCAGCAGTGAGTAAGTGTTCCAATTTCCTCACATCCTCTCCAACATTTGTAGTTTGCTGTTTGTCTAACAGCAGCCATTCTTATGAGTGTGAGGTGATATCTCCTAGTATTGATTTGCATTTCCATTATAGCTAATGAAGATAAGCATCTCTTCATGTGTTTAGCCACATGTAGTTGCTCTTTGGAAAAATGTCTATTCATATTCTTTGCTCATTTTATAATTGGGTTGTTTCTTCTTTTATTGTTAAATGATATAATTTCTTTATGTACACAGGATATCAAACCTTTATGTGATATGTGGTTTCCAGATATTTTCTCTGAGTTGCTCTTCACCTTTTTTGACAAAGTCCTTTCAGGCACAGAAACTTTTGATTTTAAGGAGTTTCCATCTGGCAATTTTTTCTTTTGCTGCTTGTGCTTCGGGTGTAAAGTTTAAGAAGCTTCCTCCTGTTACTATTACTTGAAGAGGTTTCCCTATATTTTCTTCTAGGAGTTTTATGGTACCGGCTCTTATATTTAGGTCTTTAATCCATTTTGAGTTAATTTGTGTATACGGCGTATCATTCTTTTGGCTACTGATATTCAGTTTTCCTATGCCCATTTATTGAAAAGACTATTCTGTCCCGGTTCAGTGGATTTGGGGATCTTGTTGAAGATCAATTCACCATAGATTTGGTGATCTATCTCCGCACTTTCGACTTGATTCCATTGGTCAGTACTTCTATCTTTGTGCCACTACCATGCTGTTTTGACCACTGTGTCTTTACAGTAAGCTTTAAAGTCAGAAAGTGTTAATCCTCCCAATTTGCTCTTCTTTTTAAGGATATCTTTAGCTATTCAAGGTCTCTTTCCCTTCCAAATACATTTGATAATTACTTTTCCAAGTTTTCAACGAAGGTTGTTGGAATTTTGATTGGTATTGCATTGAATCTGTAGATCAATTTGGATAGAACTAATAACTTAACAACATTTAACCTAATCCATGAGCATGGAATGTCTTCCTAACTATTCAGGTCTTCTTTGATTTCTTTTTGCAGTGTTTTGTAGTTTTCTATGTACGTGTCCTTAATCTTTTTGGTTCCTATTTTGCATAAATAGCTTTTACTGTACTTTTAAATTAAGTGCATGGGGTCAACTTCTATAAGGAATTCTGAATTTAAAGCTGAAAGATTCACATAGATAGGCACTTTGAGGCCTTACTGAATGTAGGATGGGCTTCTACTTTCCCTGCCCATTTTCTCTCACAGCTGAAACCTTAATTTATCATTTTAGAGCTCAGGCAGCCCTCACTTCACACAGTTCAGATTTGGATGAATTCGTTACAAAGGTTTAGTTAAATAACACCAGTCCCCCAACAACCGAGTTTAAATTTCAGGTATCATGTGATATTAATTGTGAGCAATTACATAAATTACACATTGCAGCTAGCTCCTCAGTCTATAAATCACCAGTAAATAACAGATGTGCACCATCATTATTGACCAGTCATGCCACTTTCTTTCAAAGCCTTTCAGTGATTAGGCACTGCATGTGTTATTCAGTTCACCAACAGTGTGTGTAGTTGTGTTGCCTCCTTTTCTCTTAGTAACAAACTCATGTGACGTTTTACAAAAATGGATAATCAAAACAGGGAGTGAGCCATTAAAGTTTTCTGGATTTTCTTTTCAGGAAAGAAAGGAAAAGTGATAATGCTTGAAGTGAAATTGGAATGGAACACAGGTGGAGTTACAGAAGAAACACCTGACTGTGAGAATGTACTGTCACCGTTTGAAAAACTCTCTATATGCAGACAGAGGTACTTAGTGAGGGTGAACTTAATGTAAATGAGGAAAGTCATGGTGAGGAAATGGATGAAGATGTCCCAGAGGAAGTGAAACTGGCAAAAACTTAACTTCAGAGGAATTCTTGCAGATATTTTACTTTGAAAGTGCAAAGGATGAAATGATGTAAGCTGATCCAAACTTAGAAAGGAGTATAATAGTTTGCTAAGGTATAAAAAAGACGCTTGTTCTGTATCCTTAAGTCATACCATATGAAGGCAAGCACTGTTCAAACTACTGTTGATAAATATTTTTCTCAGAAAACCGACTTTGATTCTCAGTGTTTCTAGTATTTAAAATTATAGTGTACTAAATAAATTAGCTTTCTTACTTTTTATTTCCATATACACTTATAATTCACAGTAAGGTTTTTAATGTTTTGACAATAATTTTTAGGGGTCATGGAAAAATCGTAAATTTTCCCCATTGATTATTAAGAGCTCTTTGCATAGTTTCAGCTCGCACAGTCTTTTTTAAAGCTCCACACTAACATGCAATGTGGGGACGGTACTAAAGCACAGGTTAGAGGCAGCGATCTTCACTAAATCCTCAAATATGATCAATTAATGCATCTGACGTGTCTGGGCATAGTATTAAACAGGATCTGACTTTACTTTTGACTCTATACACTCCACTCTTGCCAAGAACACCCACTTAATGGTTTCCTCCTGCAAACTGGCTAAAACTAGACTTGGAAACGCCCCAAACTGGCAACTTACTCCCTTAGTGAAAATCCTTCAAAAGATTCCACTTACACTTGGAACAAAATCCAAATTCCTTACCTTGTTTCCTACTCCCCATCTTCATGCCACGCCACCCCCTGCCCAAGCTCCTCCGTACTCCCGGGGCAACTTTCAGGTCCCCAAACGTGTTCGGCTTCCGCCTGTGGCTGCTAGTCCCCGACCTTCGTTTCTGATAATTTCCTTTCGTAACCTTACTTATTCTTTAGTTCTCGGCTTAAAAGATTAGGGGCCCTTTACATACCCTCATAAAAGCCCCCGCACTACACCTTCATAGCCCTTAGGACACTTTATCGTATGAGAAATAGTTCAATGGTTCTCCCTCAGGAAGGGCCGCACTATGAATTTCGAAGGCCCTAAGTACTTTTGCCTTCGGTGCCTCTTATTTCTATTACAATTTAAAAAAATAATTGAACAGGTTGTCGTGGGCCCTAAAAGTTGCACTGTGTACGTGTGTGTGTGAAAAAATCATTTTCGCGGGCCCCTCAAAGGTATCGTGGGCCCTGGGAAGGGCGCCGTCCGGCCCTCAGCCTAGACCGGCCCGCAGCTGAGGAAACGCGGCGGAGGCCCGAGGGCCTCGCGCTGGCTTTTAGCCCCACCTGCCTCGGGGCGTCGGGCCCGCCCCGGCTCCTACCCGGGTCGCGGTCGCCTCCGGTACAGCTACCGCCCGCCTGAGGGCGCGCTTGACCTCCCTCTGGGGGCTGTCCTCCCGTCCTCCGTGGCCCTCAGCACCTTCTCCTGCCCTGAGGCATGCAGAAGCGCGGATTCCTCCCCTTTCTCTTAGGCAAGGAAACTTGGCATTACCTGGCCCTCTCGGCTCTTCGCGTCCCACTGCGCCGCCGAGTGCGCCGGGGTCAGGTCCCGCTGGGGCTGGGCGGGGCGGTTCACTGCGAGAGAGCCGCGGGGGAGAACGGCATCCTCCGGATATCCCCCAACACCGCCCCTGAGGCCCACGGTCTCCGATTCCTCGGGCACCCTGCTAATACTCCTTCTGTGGTCATTCAGTAGTTTTGGGTGTTGTTGGGAGGGTTATGCTAAAGCCGACACTTTCTCGTTAGCGTACCCCATCCCCCCCTCCCCCCACAAATGAAATAGTCCAGCGACTCCCCCACCATCTTCATTCGTACAGTCACTCTTTTATTCAATAAATATGTGTTGAGGTCACACTCTATGCTTGGCAACGTACTATAAATTGGATAAACAAATAGTATCTGCCATCATGGAGGTTAGCGTTTAATCTACCCTCAGGAAGTTCTTGTCAGTCTTTTCAAACCCTTGCATCCCAAGAAGGCCTGGCCCTTTCTACTCATCCTCATCCTCACTTAATAGCTATTGATTCCTATAGTCCCTTTGACAGAATCGGGACAGGTTAGGAGTGCCCTGTTCTTATAAGCTGTCTGATCTGGGTCTTCAACTCTGTCTGACTGTATGGAGTCCTCCAGTTTAGCCCACAAGGAAAGGAAGAGATAACACTAGTGCTAAATAAAAAATGAACACACACAGTTTCTCCTGTTTCCTTCTTTATTATTGCTTTTTCCTGTCAGTTCATGATCTGAGACGTTAGTTAGGGGAATGGAGAATGGGGCATGGAGTACCAATGAGTGCCTCAGGACAGAGTGACCCGCCTATATTCTAGTCCCATTAATGACATTTGCTCTTCTCAACTGCTCCTTGGAGTAAAAACATAGCTATTTTGCTCAAGTATCTTTTCTGAACATTGTAATCTGATGTCCAATAGACTTCCTGTATTCCAATTTGAAGAAAGTAGCTTCTCAACAGCTCTTTTATTCTGCGTAATGCAAATCAGTCATCCTGCCTCTAATCTCCATATTAACCTCTAAATTGATGTTAGAATTATCCTTGTAAATAAATGTTTGATCATGTCATTCTTCAGCTTAAAAACTGTTCATGTTTCCTTTATGGTTCTATGGTCCATCATTACTACCTACCATCCGGTGCTCAACCCCACAGTATCCTTAACTCTAACTCCAAACCCACCACTCAACACTCCCAGCTATAACAAATTTCTCCCTGACTCACTACAAGTTGTTTCATCCCCTTGGGTATTATTGAAAAATATGCCAAGAACTGTGACAGATGTGGGGCACTATGATATGATTCCCTAAATATCTCACTAGACTCTGAGGGTAACAAATCCTTGTCATTGTGAGATCTACCTCAAATACAAGGAGCATGTTTGACCAAGGGCCCCAGCTGTTGCCTTAGAAATCCATTGCCGGGGGTGCAAGGGTAGTTCAGTGGTAGAATTCTCGACTGCCATGTGGGAGATCCAGGTTCAATTCCTGGCCCATGCACTCTCCCCTCCCCCTGCCCCCAAATTCAACGAATGGTGCTGCAATAACAGGATAGTCATATGAAAAAAGAATGAAATGTGACCCCCACCATATACCATACAAAAGAAAAAGAAATCCATTGCCATGTTTGCATTGAGGCCACATGCCCCATGGGCTGCTCCCAGCTATGACTAAGTGTGAAGGGTATACTAAGGCAGGCCTGTTCCTGGGAAACACAAAAGTCCTGTGAAGGACAACCTTGGCTTGAGGACTCAACAGCCTTGCTGAACTGTACTTAAACTGCACAGTGATCTAGAATGTTTCCTTCCCTTTCTTCTTCATCTCGGGACAGACTTGTATCATGGTCTGACTGCATTCCCAGCCTTTTCTGGCTTCTTCCCCAATTTCTCTCACATGAAATATAATAAGAGTGTTTTTCCTAATAAAATCTTTTGCATTTAATCTTGTCTTGGTGTCTGTTTCTTGCAGGACTTAAACTAAGACACTAATATTAGAACAAACAATTCCAGACAATGTAGAAAGTACCAGAAGAGGTATTAAACATTCACCAAATATTTACTCATGGTCTACTATATGCTAGGCACTAAGAATACAATAACCCCTGCCCTCTTGGGGCTTAAAGTCTATGAAGGACAAACAAGTACTTAGGCAATGACCGCTAGAGCAGGAGAAACAGAGGGTTTTGGGATCACAAAGGACAGCATAGACCTGGAGATTAAGGGCATTCCTCCTGGAAAAGAGGATTGCTATTCTGAGCTGAACAAACAAGGGTGAATAAGAGTTAGCCATACAAGGGGTATGGAGGGTATTCCGCACAGAGGAGACTCAGAAAATGAAGAAGCTGGGCCAGTCTGGAGTATAATATTTGAAAGAGAAGTGGTAAAGTTGAGGCAGGAGAAGTAGATAAGGGGCCAGAAAATGTAACGTCTTTTGGACTATAATAAAGATGTCAGATTTCATCTGATAGCAACAGTGGGGTTGAGGGAGCTGGATTGAAGTTTTATTTTATTCATTCATTCATTCATTCATTTATTTATTTATTTATTTATTTATTTATGAAACATAGCCACATACAAACACAAACATTCTTACCATATGATCATTCCATTCTTGTTATATAATCAATAACTCACAATATCATTACATAGTTGTATATTCATCATCATGATCATTTGGTTTGAAGCATTTTAAGTAGAAGAGTGAAATGATCTGATCTGTGTACTGGAGAGAGCATTCTTTTTCTTTCTTTTTTTTTTTTGCATGGGAAGGCACCAGGAATCAAACTTGGATCTCTGGTATGGCAGGCAAGAACTCTGCCACTGAGCCACCATTGCCCGCACCTGGAGAGAGCATTCTAACTGTCCTAAGGAAAATAAATTGGGAGCTGAAGTGGGAATGGCTGGGGGTGGAGTCAAGACTGGAGGGGCAAATAGCTCTTGCAAGAGATGATGGTGGCTTGAATTAGGGTATTGGCAGAAGGGTGCAGGGATGTTGGTAGAGATAGTTTGGTGTTAAAATTAAAATTTACAGGTCTTGGTGGATTGATTAGGGGTCAATTAGGAGGAATCCTGAATGACAGGGCTTGGTACATAGTAAGCATTCAATGAATATTTAGTGAATAAATGAATGCCAAATGTCTGACTCAGACAGCTTGAAAGATACTGGTGCTATATACAGAGAGAAGGAACACTGGTTTTACCATTTATCCAGTTACCCAGGCTGGTGTGGGGTGTAAAGTTGACATCTCACCCAAGTGGAGATGCCCAATAGATGCCCAATTGGATGCATGAGTCAGAATACGAAGAAAGAAATACGAACTGGAGATGGAGATTTAGGAAATAGATATTAATGAAATTAGCAGAATGAGACTGAGTAGAACAGTTAATTTTCAAAGTGGGTATCACAACTTATTAGAGGGCAGTAAAATTCAATCAGCATTTTAAAAAAAGAAATAGGATAAAATGCAATACAATAGACAATATCAAGGTTTAGCCCCTGAAATAAGGGTAAATATAATATAAATATGACCATGAAAAGTTTACTTCACTAATGTATTATGAATGTATGCTCTTATGTGTTACTAGGTTGCAATGTAAAATGAACTTCCTATTGTGCATTGCTATAAAAAAAATTGAAAAATATTTTTGAAAAAACACCAAAAGACAAAAATATCAATACCTAAACTGTGTCCAAAGAACAGTCTAAGGCGAAGTTCAATTACTGAGAAGCAGTCAGGGAGAGGCATTTCTTGGTGCCAGGGTAAGAGGTTCAAAGGAGGCTTCCATTGTATTGAGGCTGTTGTTGTATAGACGGTTTCACAGAGAAGATTTGAAGTACAATCTCAAATGTCCATTTCCCCCTCTAGATTAAGAAATTTGAATTCAGGGACCACATCTTAATCATCTTCATATCTGTTATACTTAGCAAGCACCTGGCATATAGTAGACCCTCAATAATTGTTGGACAAGTAAAGCAGAACTTGTGCTTAGAAAGATTACCCTGATGGAGTCTGAAGAGGGAGAGATTGGAGACAAGGTTTTATTTTTGTTTTTTAATACAACTATTGCATAGTTGAGGTGGCCAATGATAAAGTCCTGAACTATGACAATAAGAATGAAAGAAAAAAGGGCAGATTTAAGTTAATCATGCGGCAGAATTATCAGGACCCAATGACTATCTACATATGGGTGTGGTAACCAGCCTCGGAGATGGAGTCCGTATCTTCCACCCTGTGTCGTTTTCTCTCATGTTGCGCAGGGCTTCATATGTGACCAGTAGAATACGGCACAAGTGACTGTATGTTACTTCTGAGACTAGGTAATAAAAGACATTGTGGTTTTTACCTGGCTCTTTTGGATCACTTGCTCTTAAGAAGCTAGCTCCATGTTGTGAGGTTATTCACAAAACCCCGTGGAGACAGGTCCATGTGGAGAGGAACAGAGGCAGCACCAATTTGCCAGGAGGCAGAGTCTCTGGCCCCAATTAAGTGTTCAGATGACTGCAGTCCCAGCTGATTTCTTTACTGAGAGACTGGGAGTCAGACCACCCAGCTAAGCTGCTCCTGAATTCCTGGCACAGAGAAAATGTGCGAGATAATAAAAGTTTAGTGTTAAGTCATCATTTTTAAAATTATTTATTTTTAATTGACATATATTCACATACCATGTAATCATCCAGAGTGTACAAAGTTCACAATATCATCATATAGCTGTGCATTTATCATCACAATTGACTTTTTTGTGCAAAGTAACATATACATATAAAAGCAACAAATTTCAAAGTACATCACAGCAATCAGTTGTAGTAGAACAGATTTCAAAGTTTGGTATGGGTTACAATTCCACAATTTTAGATTTTCACTTCTAGCTGCTCTAAGATACTGGCGACTAAAAGAAATATCAATACAATTCAGCAGTCATAATCATTTGTCAAACCCAACCTTCTCTGTATAACTCCACCATCAATTTTGTTCATTCTCCCACTATTTAGCGGTACTTGGGCTATGTCCATTCTAACTTTTTCATGTTAGGAGGGGCTGTTGATAATATGGGATAGAGGGATGGGACTAGTTGATGTTCTGGAGAGGCTGGTCGCTCTGCATTTCAGGATATGTCTGATCCAGGCACCCATCTGGAGGTTGTAGGTTTTGGAATGTTACCTTAGTACATGCAACCTTTGTAGACTCTTATATAACACACTAGGTGTTCTTTAGGATTGGCAGGAATGGTTTTGGCTGGGGTTTGGCAAGTTGTGGTAGGTAGCAGTGTCTAACTGAAGCCTGCATAAGAGTGACCTCCAGAGTAGCCGCTTGATTCTATTTGAACTTCCTCAGCCACTGATACCTTATTTGTTACCTTTCTTTCCCCCCTTTTTTTTGTCAGGATGGCATTGTTGACCCCACGGTGAGTCACCGAATTTTGAGGTTAATTTGTTACCTTTGTTACGCAGCCTAGGTAATTGATATAATGATTAAAAAGAAGGAGAAAGCAAGGATAACCTGCAAGGCTCTAAGTTGCAGGACTAAGTGCTGAAGGTAGGTATGCTCAGGACCTGTGTTTGTAGAATATCTAGGTGGAGATGTTCATAGGCAGTGCTTGCCTCTCACCTTCTCATCCTGCCCATTATCCTTGAAGGCAATTCCAATGTCACCTCCTCTGTGAAACTCTCCTGATAGTCTTAGACAAAACCTATTGTGCCTTTATGAAGCTATTATGCACCCCAGAAAAGTCATGTTTTAATCCTGATCCAATCTTGGGGGGGGGGGGAACTGTAGAGCAGAAACTTTTGATTACATTATCTCCATGGAGATGTGACACACCCAGTTTTGGGTGTGACCTTTTGATTAGATGAAGGTGTGACTCACCCATTCAAGGCGTGCCTTGATTGGTTTACTGGCATCCTTTAAAAGGGGAAACATTTTGAAGAAACCTCAGAGCTGATGTAGAAATAGCCCGGGTGCTAAAACAAGGACTCACAGAAATAGCCAGAACCTGAAGAGAAAAAATCTCCAGCCCCAGCAGATGCTAAGCCAAGAGATGAAACTCAGAGTTTTGTCCCAGGGCAGCTAAGTGAATGTCCGCAGACGCTTAGAGAGGAGAACTCTGGCATTAGAAGCTGGAAGCAACAGAATCCAGAAGAACGACCAGCAGATGCCAGTCACGTGCCTTCCCTGATCACCCTTCCTTGAGTCAAGCTATCTTTCTCTGGTTGCTTTATTAAGACATATTTATGGCCTTAGAACTGTAAACTTACAATGTATTAAATTCCCTTTATAAAAGCCGTTCCATTGCTGGTATATTGCTTTCTGGCAGCTAACAAACGAATACACCTTTTTGAACACGTTTGCAGCAAACATGCATACCTTGTAGTGCAATTATCTCCTTGCAGTTGTTTGTTTACATGTCTGTTCCATTGCACTGTGAGCTCCCTAAGGGCAAGGACTGGGATTTTTTTTTGTACCTCTGCATCTTCAGTGTTTTGCATTGTGCCTGCGAGTTTTCATTAAGTCCTTACAGAAGGGACGATTTTGAGAAATTTGGTGAGTATATCCCATTTACCCACACTTTTTTTTCTGCTAGCCGTATCTGAACCTTTGAATGTTTGGAGTGGACGGAACAAATCTGCCACTCGAGGTCCTGGAGTGACACCCCCAGGCCAGTTGGTCTAACTCACACCTTCACCTGGGTCTAGCCCCGCCTCTACCTGGGTTGGGCTTCTCCGCTGAGCCCCGCCTCCTATTCCCCTCGATTGGCTGGAGGTAGAAAGCGGCCCGACCATTCTCTCTTCTTGAGGGGGCGCCGCTGGGCGGCGTTCGGTCGCAGCCGCAGGCCGAGCGGCTCCGAGGGAAGCCGAGTGGGGCCGAGGTAGGCGGCGCCCTGGTCCTGAGCAAAGGCGGCGGAGGCGGCAGGATGCGCCGCACCCAGCAGCCCGGCGGAGTCGAAACGATGCCGGCCTCAGGCGCGCGGCCCCGGCCGGGCTCCCAGCCGCTCCGGGCCTTGCCCTTCCCGCTCCTGCTGTTGGCGGTGCTCAGCGGTCCGGTGTCCGGCCGCGTTCCCCGCTCGGTGCCCAGAACCTCGCTTCCCATCTCGGGTAAGGCGTGGGCGCCTCGCCCTCAGCCCTTCGCGCCGCGCCCAGGCCCCCGCCCGGAGGTGCCCGCACCCACCTGCCCTCCCCGCCGAGGCGGCCGCTCCCCGGGGCCCCTCCGCGCGGCGCAGCCGCCCGCACCTCGCGCGGACCGGGGCGGACCCCCACGCGGTGCCCCCTCCGTTGCGCCCACGGTCCGGGCCTCGCGCCTCGGCTCCCACGGCGCGCCCAGACTGCTCCCCGGCTCCTTATTGGCCGAACCGCCGGAGGCAGCCCCTCGCCGTGCGGACTGGGCCACGGAGGCCCAGGGAGGGGATGGGGGCCGACGTCGTCCCTTTCGAAGTTCCTTCCCCTTCATTCCCATCTTCCCCCTTCTCCCCCCCCCACACCCCCGTGTCATTCCAGTCTGTCGCCCGTTCTGTTCCGACTACCCAGCTTAGCGTTTCCATCTGCCCACTGCCCAAATGCATTCTCTTACCATCCGTGCCAGCCCACTTCAAGCCTGTAGCGCTGCTCACAGCCCTCGTCTCCCTCACCCACTTCCCAGCCCCCTCCTTTCGTTTCTTCCACCGGCTCCCATCCTCCCATCCACCTCATCCTTCCTGACGTCCTCAACATTCCCTGCTCCCTCTGCCCATTTCCGACATTGAATGTTGGGAAATCATTCCATGGATTGATTTAAAGTTCTGTTTGAATGATTTTTTAAAAGTCTTCAGAAAGAAAATGGGTGTAGGGGAGTATGATCCTTTCCAAAGATGTGAACAGAGCCAGGGTATGCCACAAGGTTAAAAGTAGTGATTGGAGTGAGTCCCACTTAGAGAGTCCGTCCCACTTAGAGGCTCCAGCTTAGCAGGAGTGCCTGTGGTCACAGACCTTATTTTCTTCTCATTGAGCATTGAATTTTAGCATCTGGGGTGGACAGAACCAGTGAAACAGAGTGCCACCTGTTGGCAAAAAACTCACAGCTGGATAATTCATATTAATTTAGAGTCTAAACTTCTGAGCAGGAATAGGGAGGGATGCTCTGAATCCAGAAGCCAAAGTCGTGGTCAGAGCCTGGGATATCTGTTTGTGTCAGAGCAGTAGCCACATCGTGAAGTTGAGGTTGGCTAGGCAGGGTTGCTGTCCAGGAATTTAGAGAGGTCTAGGTGGCAGGGTGAAGCCACCTAGAAGAGGGTTTAGAAGGAAGCTTGGGTGACCTAGGGCATGTATTAAGCTTGAGAGAGTAGCAGGATATAGCATATGAATATACATGTGTGATGAGGGAGTGGTACCCCTTACATTAGCACCTCTGGGAGTGAGTGGTTGGTGGCCCTCTCCAGTCCTAACTGAGGGCAGCTGAGCAGGGGAAACAGGTAGAGTAGAGCAGTGCTGGAGTAGGGGGAGGGTCCCCAGAGCTGTAGGTTGAGTTGAGAGGGTCAGTTCATGTTGACTGATTTGTTATAACCTTTAAACAGATGAGAGTTTTGAATGATGATAAGAGGCTTAGAATTGGCCAAAACAGAGCACTTGCCAGAGGGAAGGAAGGAAGGAAGCATTTGTGAGGTCTGTACTGTGTGCTAAGTGCTTCCACTTCCGTTATCTTATTCAATTCTCCCAGCATCCCTGGATGCTGGTATTATCAGAGGAGCAAAGTGATGCTCAGAGAAGGCAAATAATATGATATTTAAATGCAGGCTGCTCCATTTCCAAAGTATTTCTCCTTTCCCAATACACTCTTTTTACCTCTTGAATTGGGGGTAGAATTGGGGGAGAGTCAAGGACAGGGCAGAGGAGTGTGTCTCTAATGTGTTCGTGAAAGTAGCGAAACGTTTCCCTTTTAAGAAAAAAGAAG
Organism: Myrmecophaga tridactyla; assembly: GCA_004026745.1. Lineage (NCBI taxonomy): Eukaryota > Metazoa > Chordata > Mammalia > Pilosa > Myrmecophagidae > Myrmecophaga > Myrmecophaga tridactyla. The sequence continues at coordinate 14,126 of PVIY010034919.1, forward strand.
TCGCTATTAGGGATTAAGAAGTTATTGAAATTTCCAAGAGGAAAATACCTGTACCTTCTCTAGGTATTTTCAAATTACTTATCACTTTGTTATGACTAGAAATTATAGAATTAATGTTTAGCTGTTATTTTAATGAAGTATTCTATTTTTATTGATAAAGCATACTTGACTGGATTGTGTGCTAAATATTGTGGCCTCCTCAGTTATCCATCTCAGGAGAAGCTTAGATGGGTGTCCTCTCAAGGCTCTGTTTTATTTTCCCCTGATGGCTGCAAAACAAATGATACTTGGAAGAAAACAAAAATTGACTTCTTTGGCTTTGCCCTTGTGGACTCAACCCTTATGAAGTGGCTGCTGATGTGACTTTCCCTCTTACCCTCTCTTCCCGCCAGAGGCTGACTCCTATCTCACTCGGTTTGCTGCCCCTCTGACGTACAATTACTCTGCTCTCCTTGTGGACCCCGTTTCCCACACACTTTACGTCGGTGCCCGGGACACCATCTTCGCTTTATCCCTGCCCTTCTCCAGGGAGAGACCCCGCAGGGTGAGAGATGAGATGGGGGATGGCCCTGGAGCATGTGATAAGATCTGTGGTTGTGGGATGGGAGGCAGGAGGGGGTTTCCTAGTAACTCCACATGCAGCGGTGGAGGTGGTGGGCAGGGGAGAGCTGGTGAAAGTGAATGGGGATGATGCTCCACTTCATGTGCCGTCTGAGGGTGACAGGGTGCCATGGTGACTGGGGAGGCTATGACAAATGTTTGTGATGGGGAGCAGCCACTGTGAGCAGATTTCCGGTGACAGTGGGCAGAGGAATCAGTAGAATCGCAATGCTCTGGGGAAGTAGCTTTCAAACTTTTTTTGACCATGGATTAGTAAGAAATAATATTTTGCATCATGACCCAGCACATGAAGTCTATACTGAGAGAAATGTTTTTTGAAACAATACTTACTCCCCTATATTGATACATTCTGCTATGTTTTATTCTATTTCATTAAAAATAACACTGCTCATGATTTCACAATTGATCTCTTACTCATTAATGGGTAGGGACCTCCAGTTCGGAGGTCTAGGGGGTATCTGAAGTTCCCAGATTGATGGAGGTTGTGGAACTGAAACTGTTTCACCTTCCCTGACCTGGGGGGAACTTGGGCGGAATCTGGAAGAAACTGTCATTCCTCCTTTCTCAGATTGATTGGATGGTGCCTGATGCGCACAGACAGAGCTGTAGGAAGAAAGGCAAGAAGGAGGTAGGTTATATCCTGGTCCTGTTGTGAGTGTCAACCGAGACCTTGCCCCAGTTCTGACTCTGCGTCAGTCCCCTGCAGTGCCCCCATTCGCGGGGACCCAGTCCCCTCGTCTCCATGGGACTCTAACACCATGCCGGCACCCTTCATCTCTGAACCAAAAAGAGCTGCATCTAACTGTCCTGACACTATCCTTCCCTTCCTGCTGCCTGCTGCTTCTGATTCTCTCTAACCATCTCTGACCCCCAGGACGAATGTCACAATTTTGTCCAGATTCTCGCCATTGCCAATGCCTCTCACCTCCTCACTTGTGGCACCTTCGCATTTGATCCGAAGTGCGGGGTTATTGTGAGTGACGGAGGTGGGGAGAGAGGGAGAGGGAACCTGTACCAGTGTGAGTTACTGGGGGGGGTGGGGGTGAGGGTTTGGGAAGGTTTTACTGTGAGTGACCATGATGGGGGGCATGATTAGGGCCACCAACCTGCATGATAAGCATGGGGGTGGGGTTATGCCCTCCCAGGGTGGAGCTTTCATCTGCCACTGAGGGAGGGGAGAAAAAGGATGGGGGGGGGAGGCAGGTGAGATATGCAGAATATAAAGAGAGACTTTGGGGGCAGGGAAATGAAAGAAGTTAGGGTTGCTGGCTGGGGTGGGGAGCTAGGACAGGCTTACAGAGGTCAGTAACTTATGTTTATCTTGCCTTATACACTTTGTCCAAGCAGCCAGGGTCCACTTCTTGATCAGTGCAGCCCATGCTTGTTTCTTCTTCCTCTAACATGTAACAGTCTCTTACTACCCTCTCCCATCTCCACTTCCAACATCATTCTGTTGTGGGTTGTGCCTCTCTGCTCTCATGGCTTCTAAGGTCTTTGCCCAATAATGTAGTACCCACTCTCCCCATACTCTGGATCGTGCCTTCAGGGCACTCTGTCAATCACATCTTCTCCTGGATCCTGTTCCTTGCTGTGGACATCTCCACTCTCAAACCCAAGCAGACTTGGGGCATTGTCTCCTTAATCATATCTAGACTGGTCGTGGCTGCATGGGTCCATGGGACTGGTGACATCTCAGCAGGTGTCTTGTTGTGTTTGAACTCAGTAGTCAGTCACTGGTCCTTTGAAAGCACACATTTATGCAAGGCCTTGGGGTGAGTGCAAAGCCTTACGTATCCTTTGTATCCGGTGGCGTCCCTTTTTGCTCCATAGAGCAGTAAGAGAGGGTGCAATTCCTGAACTTGATCCTTAACCTTAGATCTTGGCTTGACCCTTCTGCAGTCTGCAGTAATCCTTGCCACCTGGACCTAGTCATTGTATATCTCCACATTCCTCTTTGTACAGATCATCCTCACAACTTTTGCTTAAGATGCCACAGGTGTATATGTCAGATTGCCTCAGTCAGTCTCTTTGGTCTGTCCTTGGGATTAGTTGGGCTATGTTGATTCCTTTCCTTGTCCACCTGGCATGCACAACTCCTTCTTCCTGGTAGCCAAGAGGTTTTCCAGTTCAGAGTGGTATTGAACATCTGTGTATCCCAGCAGATAGTTTTAAGAGTCTAGTTTCCCTATAGTTTTCTCAAAGCTTACAGATGGTGGTGGTGCTGCCATTGATTTATCCTTTCCTGATCTGCCCTGGCTCAGGAGAGCCCATGGGTGTGAGTAGTGGAGCCATGGCTTATGGACAATGAACTCATGCCATTTAATCTCTTATTGCCTCGTTTCTTCCTTGGCTGTCTGAGGTGGGACCCTAACTACACAGAAAATGTTCTGGACACACCTGCCCAGAGTGCTGGGACTTGGACCCCTATCTACTTTTTAGCAACATCAGCAATGAAGAGTGAAGCCACTAGTCTATGTCCTGCACTCCCACACCTTTCAGCTCTCTCTCTCTCTCTGGACCTTCCTTTCGAGCTGACTTTTGAAGTGAAGGACTGTTATTTGGTCAAGGCTTGTTTGTAGGAGAATATGGACATAGCCCCAAAGAAGTCATCTTTGTTCAAACCACATCCATGTCCGCTTTGTAGACTTTCTGAACATTCTTTTCTGCCTTTACTTGTCTTATCCTGCTACCTGGCAACCCAGTCTGCTTGACCTAGTTCTTGCCTTATCCTTAGTGCTGAATCTCTTATGATGCAGACCAATAACACTGAGACTATGTAGCTCTCATCTGACAGTTTTCGCTCGCTGGTCTAGACATAGCAACTTGCTCGGAGATGATTGTGGAGCAAAAAAGGTTCTTGCAAAGGAAGTTCAAGCTCTGGTCCCACCATCTTCGACAAGTGCTTCCCTCAGTAACAACTTACCAGATATTGGAATAAAATATTTTATTTTATTTTGTTGAGGGAGCTCTAGGAGTTAGCAGAAAAAAATGTTAAACATCTAACAATGACAGTGACAACAATGATGACAAAACTCCCACACAATGTGTACCTATTCTGTTTAAGGCTTGATACTAAGTGTTCTACATTCATGGTTGAGTTTAATTTTCATCACTACATCATGATATTTAAGTATTATTAATTTCCAAGTAAGGAAACTGAAGTTCAGAGAAGTTAGAGACCACTTCTAAGATTATATAGCTTGTGGAGGCAGAGCCAAGATTCAAACCCAGGTTTATCCCTTAGCTCCACTGTCTTGTCTCTCTGGTCTAGCCTGAAACCCAAAAGACCTTGCCTTCTTGTGACATTGGACCTGTTTCATGGGGGATTTCCCCTCTGGCCACCTTTGGTGTTTTGTACCCTTGGTGGGTCAAGGCAAAAATACAGATTTCAACCCCACTAGTCAGTGATAGTCTTCCTACCCAGCTCTAGCTGTCAGCTCGAGGGACTAGGCTTCACTGCGGCTGGTTTTGAGAGATTGTGCTGATTGGCACAATGATGATAGAATTAAGAATCTCAGTGTTCATATAAAGAATGTAGTGGAATGATCTTGCACCTTTCAGATCCTAGCTAAACATTGTTTTGACCACACAATGTATCTAGTTAACAGGAAACTCACTTTCTCAAAGGTTATAAACTGGATGACATGATGGTACCATTTGGGGAAACTAGAAGAGCACTGGTTCTGGAAGGTAGGATGAATTTATTTTTGACATGTTGAATTTTAAGGGGTTGAGTTTTGATCTCTTTGAGGAAGTCAAGCAGACAAATGAAAACACGGATTAGAGTTTGGACGAGATCAGACTTGGAGAGATTGGGGAAGGTTTAGAGAGTTTGCATAGGAGCACTGAATGACAGTGTAAGAATGAATGAGATCTTTGAGGGATAGGTAGAAAGGATTAAGGACAAATGCTTAGGTTATACATTTAGGGGCTAGGAGGAAGAGACACAACCAAAGGAAACAGGGAAACAATTAGATAGGAGGAAGGACTCTAGGAGTGTAGTTTCAAGAGAGCAAAGGAGTAGAATATTTCAAGGAGAGCAGTTAGAAGTATCAAGTGGTATATAAAGATTTAAGAGTGTGAGAACTAAGAAAAGGCTCATCCTTTTAGTCCTTGGTGAAATGTAAGGAAGTAGTTTCAGGCATAGAAATGGGAAAACAAATTGTTTTCTGAGAATAACACGTGAGGTAGTTTTGATAGAACAAAGAGTCCATTTTGAGAAGTGGTGCAAAATTAGTAAGTTGGGCTAGTAAGTTTGTACTCCAGGCAGTGGGTGAGCCATTTATCAAGTCAGTGACTGATTCTCTAGGAAGATTAATCTGGGGTGAATCTGTAGAATAAGTGGAGGATTAAGCTGGATAATATGGAGAAAAGGAGGTTATTGCTGTAGTTTAGGTGAAAGGCAAGAATGCAGCAGCAGTTATCACCCCATTTCCAAAGTGCCCAGTGACTTGGTAATATCTCACTGGATTGGCATCTTTCTGTGCAAGCTAGGAGGCTTTCATTGTCACATAGTTGAGGTGCTTGTGCCTCTGTGGGGTCTTCCATTCCAGGAAACTCTTTGATCCCGATCCCAGTCTCTTTTTCTGAAGACCTTAGCTCACATCTAATAGCAATAGTCCTTGTTTGCCATCTGCAACAAATAGATAGAATGTACCAATTGTAGGCTCAGGGCATATATATATATATATATATGAACTGAAAATCATGCCTGACACATCCACCCAACCACAGCTAATTTCTCTCTTTGTCCTAGGGTAAAATCACCCTTGATACCCCATTTTAGATGTTATCTTGATGCCTGTCTTAGTGCTGGATGCTAGGCTAAGTAACATCTGGCTGGCTCCGGTGGATCTCTTACCTCCTTGCCCTTGCTCGGGTCAGTCTCTGGAATCTCTGGATGAAGAAGGTATTTACCTACCAAATCCCCCAATTCTGACCCAAGCTTCAGATCATTCTTCATTGAATTTGCAGATTCTCTTCCTTCCTTTAATGTGTCCTTGACTCTGGCCATGTTTTTCATCCTTGGGGTGGGAGTAGGGGGAAGATGGCCTTTCTCTTTCTAGGCTTCAGATTGTCCTATATCAGCTTTCCTGCCTTCTTCCTGGGTCTTCCTTGTCCTATTGCACATCTCCAGTCTGTTGCAAAACCTACAGTTTACCAGCCTTTCAGAAGAAAGGTTTACCCTTTTAGTGTCTTCTATAGCTATCCTAAGTGTTCCTTCATTAGGAAATGTAGGTATTGGGTGCTAAGGGAATTGAGGGTAGAGAACTAAATTGATAAAAAGGATGACAGAGATGGGAAGCTGAGGAGTGGGTGAGGAAATCAGGAATAGTGGGAAAATGGGGATTGTAGTGGGGAGAGTGGGAGGTGAATAGGGAATTGGGTTTTCCCTTCCTCTGACTATCTTTGCCATTCTCATCATGAACCTTCCTTATTACCCCTAAACCAATGCCCCCTTCTGGTCTGTAGGATGTGTCCAGTTTCCAGCAGGTTGAAAGACTTGAGAGTGGCCGGGGGAAATGTCCTTTTGAGCCAGCTCAGCGGTCAGCAGCTGTAATGGCTGGTGAGTGGGGGGAGACAAGAACCTGTGACTTGCTATCATTGCCTCCTTTTCTATCCCTGCTGTTGGAATTTCTGTGTCCTTTCTTTTCCTTTCCTTGGAATGTCTCTTATTCCCATGTCTTTTCTTAGCCTTTCCTGTTCTTCCCAGAGTGCCTCTGACCTCCTGCTTTTCCCCAAGGTTCCCCCTAGAGAATGCCTTCTCTCTGCACCTCTGGTAAATGTTTCCTGTTAATCTCCTTTTCTTTTCCCATAGTGTTTATTTTTTTCAGTTTGCAAGAGAAATCCACTATAATGCATATTATAATAAATTTGGAAAAAATATAAAGAGGAACATAAGCAATCTTCTAGAACAGCACTATTCAAAAGAACTTTGCGATGATGGAAATTTTCTCTCTCTGTGCTATCTGTCATGGACATATGGTGGCTTTTGAGCTCTTGAAATGTGACTAGGACCGAATGAAGAAAGGAATTTTAAATTTCATTTAATTTTAGTTAATTTAAGTGCAAACAGCCACGTGTGTCTAGTGGTTACCATATTAGCACAGTTCTAGAATATTCTAACTCAGAAACCACTGCTAATATTTCGGTATACTTCTGTCTAGCCTTTTTAGTAAGTGTGTGCACGTTTATAGACACTCATATACATATATTTGTCTGGCCAACCCTTTGTTGCTCAGGAGAATCATTAAACTCTTGCTGCTCCTTCGTTTGAACAAGTGATCTACTTTTGCTTGAGTGAGGAATGGTGTTATCACGGACCATACATAGAACTTCTGGAGGATGACTACCTAATTCTTTGGCAGTCACCAAGTAAATTGTTTGTGGGTCACATAGCCTGTATTCTAGGTTATACCCTCTAAACTCAATGAAAATTTGGGCATTTTTTCATTTTAATGTCAACAAGCAGACTAAGAAATTTTATATGTGTGTGAATAAAACTTAAATTCCATGCTCTATGTATGTAATTTAAAATTTTTTGTCAGGTAGCTATATTGTAGGCATTTTCTATTTAATTTAAAAATTATTGGAAACAATTTTTAATGACTTCATGATATCCTTTGAGCATACCGTAGTTTAATCAATTATAAAATCATTTATATACATTAAAAAAAAATTTCCAAGCTTACTTGAGTTTACTTCAGAGTTTGCTATATTATCCATAATGTTGCAATAAACATTTTTGTGCATAAATTCTTGTTCTCATTTTAGATTGTTCTTTTGTGGTTCCTGGATATGGATTATTATATCAAAGGGTGCGACCATTTGACAGCTCATTAAGTGCTGCTGTTTGAGTTTTTAGGAAGAGTGCACCAGTTCACACCCTAGACCGGCAGCGAATGAGAGTGGTTCTCTTTTTGCTTTCACAGAAGTTCACCAGAATTTAGTGTCATTCAAAAAAATCTTTGACTAAAAATGGCACCTTGTTTTAATTTGTATTCATTTGAATATTAGTGAAATTAAACATCATTCATGTTTTAGTTCTTTTTATTTCTCTTTGATAAATCATCTGCTCATATCCTTGGACCAGTTATCAGGTAGAATATTAGTGTTCCAATCTACATGTCTTTTCTTTGTGATTTGTACATATCTTTGTGATTTTCTTTTTTAAAGCTCATCCCTCCCTTATTTAGAGAGCAGACAAAATATTTCTTTTCAAAAACATTTTTCAAACATTTAACTCTGTTCTATTTGGAATTTATTTTGGTGACTGGCATGAGATGAAGATCTAAATTAATGTTTCTCAACTAGCTAATCAGTATCATTCATCATAAAAAAAGAAAAAGATCTTTTTTTCTTCACTGACTTATGCTGCTGCCTTTATCATAAAATTAATTCTTATACTTTTTAAAAAATATTTTTATCGATGAAACAACATACAAACATACAAACATTCTTAACATACAAACATTCCATACATGGTATACAATCAGTGGTTTACAATATCGTCACATTGTGGTGTATTCATCACCATGATCATTTTTTGAACATTTGCATCCCTCCAGAAAAAGAAATAAAAAATAAAAAAAAAAAAACTCGTACATACCATACCCCTTACACATCTCTCTCACTGACCACTGTATTTCCATCTACCCAATTTATTTTAACCCTTATTCCCCTGTTGTTTGTTTATTTTTTATCCATATTTTTTATTCATCTGTCCATACCCTAGATAAAAGGAGCATCAGACACAGGTTTTCACAATCACACAGTCACATTGTAAAAGTTATATCATTGTATAGTCATCTTCAAGAAACAAGGCTATTGGAACACAGCTCTACAGTTTCAGGTACTTTCCTCTAGCCACTCCAGTACACCATAAACTAGAAAGGGTGTATCTATATAATGTGTAAGAATAACCTCCAGGATAATACCTCTCGACTCTGTTTGAAATCTCTCAGCCACTGATGTTTTTTCTCATTTCTCTCTTCCCCCTTGTGCTCAAGAAGGTTTTCTCAATCCCTTGATGCCAGGTCCCATCTCATCCTGGGATTTCTGTCCCACGTTGCCAGGGAGATTTATACCCCTAGGAATCATGTCACATGTAGAGAGGGAAGGCAGTGAGTTCCCTTACCCTGTGGGCTTAGAGAGAGAGGCCATATCTGAGCAACAAAGGAGTTTCTCTGGGGGTGACTCTTAGGCCTAATTTAAGTAGGCTTAGCCTATCATTTGCAGGAATAAGTTTCATACGGGTAACCCCAAGATCGAGGGCTTGGCCTATCGATTTGATTGTCCTTACTGCTTGCTAGAATATTAGAAATTCCCCAGATGGGAAAGTTCTCCCTTTCTCCCCATTCCCCCAAGGGAGCTTTGCAAATATTTCTTTATTCACTGTCCAAATTACTTTTAGATTTATTGGGGCATCACACTAACCTGAACAAACTGGACAGAAGCTCATGCCCTTTTCATTACTTACACTTTTTGACAATATTTTATGAACACCAAAATTTGGAACACAAGATCTAACAGTGAAATTTTTTTCTTATGCATGACTTTATTTAAAGGAAAAATCTTAAAAGTTATAAAACTTATAACACTCTTTAGTCATATAGTTAATGAATCACCGTTTTGGAATAGTAATAAAATAACAAAAGTTTTTAAAAATGAGCTAAAGTACATATCCAGTAAATACAACATTTTTATCATTCACCTGCTGTTGAAATTGATGAGATATTGTTTATACTCATACACGTTTGACTAAAATAGCTTTGCAATAGTTTATTTTTCTTGGCTTTTTACCAAGTATCTTTGGCAAAACTCTGAGCCAGTTATTCACGTTATCTCATTTTTAGCAGTTGTAAATGTTTTTTTATTCTGCACAATTGTTTACCAAGAAAAATGACTTTTCACTTGCAACATTCTGGATAATCAATTAAGTTGCTTTCTTCGTTTAGAGTAATTATCTTGAAACACCTGACCCTCCCGTGAGTAATTTCTCTTTGTTCCAGCCAGCAAGCACTTTGCATTAGGATGTGGTTTAAGAACACATATCTCATAGATAAGACCATCATAGGGCAATGTGGGAAGAACATTTCTGGAAAAGATTCAAGCCTTTTTTTTTTCTTTAGATAGTGAAATTCAGGGTTGCCTTTCAGTTGATAATTGATGGAAGTGGTCAGAATTAGCTTTCTGACAGTTTAGAATGACCAGCTTCAGACAATTAAACATAGAACCTCTGGACCTTTTTCTGTCCCAGATCCAAATCATTAGTTAATACCAATATTATACATTTTCTTCTGCAGTTCTTACTTTACAGTGCTACAATTAAAATTTTTTTCTTGGTCTCCTTGATTTAAACTAAGTGCCAGTATTCACATGGGCTTTCAGTGTTGGTTCAGTCTGCCCTGCTGCCCCTCTGTTTTAAAAATAGCAGAATAGAAAATAGTGGCAACATTATGTAAGAACTGGAACCAAAATTCTGAGTTAGGCTTTATGAAAATTTTCTTGGGAATAATAGAGTATTATGAAATGAAAAAAAGAGCTTTTAGTGATGAAAATATTAGAGTATTTTTTAAATTATAAAAATAACAATGTACATCATAGAAACTTAAGAAAAATATAGAAATATATAAAGAAGAAAGGGAAAATTTTATTCATAATTCTGTGATCAGGTAAAAACTATTATTCATTTGGAGTATTTTCTTCTACTTTGTGTGTGTGTGTATTTGTGGGGTATATATAATAAATTGGAATTATGCATAGTTCACTAAATATTACATAGTGAGAATTTTCTCATTATAGAAATTGTTTCATTTTTCAAACCATGATTTCTAATGATTATATAATATTCCATTATATGGATGTAGCACAATTTAATTATTCCCATATAATTATACATTTACATTGTTAAATAGATTGTTGCTTTTTGTAAATAATGCTGTGGCAGAAATGCTTTTACATAAACTTTTATGTAAATCCTTTACATAAATCTAATTAATTGCAAGAGTCCATGTAAAAGCAGAATTGCTGGGTTAAAGGATGTAAAGATTTTTCTGGTGCTTGATGAATTTTTCCTACCAGCAGTGCAAAAGAGGACCCATTTCATTGCACCCTTGTCTGTCCCAAGAAGTATACTTAACAAATGTACAAACAGTGGCCTCCTCCAAAGACCAATTTAATGTGTTTTGATGTGCATTTCTATTGGTGAGATTTAACAACTTTTCATGTGTTTGTTGGTATTTGTTTTGGGAAAAGCTTCTGAAATCTGTTTTCAAATACAATTTTTTTACTGTACTGCACTTAGATAAAATTCACAAAATGATCTCAGTGTCTCTATTTGCACTATTCAAATTTGAAAAAAATGAATATTCTGGAATAATATTCAATGAACCTGATGAACATTGGTAACCTCTGTAGGCTCTTTATTTTCTGTTCATCCTTTAAATGTTGGGGTGACTTGGCCTTCTACCAAGATCCTCTTCTCTCTTCACTCCATGTACTCATCTTAAGGCTCTCAACCAACCCTAGGGCTTCCTTCTTTACCCATATTCCAATTCCATATTCCCACATCTCTGTCTGCTTCCCAGAGGTTGTCTGAAACTCAGACTGCACATCCAGGTGCCTTTCAGATGTGTCCATTAGAATGTCCCCACAGACACTTCAAAATCAGAACATCCCAAAGTGAGCTCACCGTCTTCACTCTCCTCCCCCAAATCTGCTCCTCCACCCTTGTTCCCCGAATAGCTCTGTTATCCCTCCAAGTATCCAAGCCAGACATTTCAGCTCCGGCCTTCCTATCACATCCTCTACTAAATAGGGCTTTAGCCAGGAAGAGCAGAAGGAGGGAGCTTTTGCTATATTTTTTTGGAAACCCGTCCTGTGCTTTTTTTTTTTTTTGGGTGCATGGTCTGGAAATCAAATCCGGGTCTCCCGCATGGAAGGCGAGCATTCTACCACTGAACTGCCCGTGCACCCCCGTCCTCTGCTTTTATTGTCTCCTTTTGGCCTCATCTTGTGATTCCTACATCTGTCAAGGAGCACTACAAATGTTTCAGATGCCCTGGGTGTTCTCAGCATTTTGGGACCAAGCTGATGTCTTAACTCCATGTGTGTCTGCCCCACAGCTAGCATGCATATACCTAAACAAAACAGTTTTAGGAATCCTACATGGCCAGCAGAGGAAAAGGTAAACGGTCACCTCCAACTATCTAATTATGTCCTAATAACAGGCTGTTTTTTTAAAAAAGATATTCAGCTCGCCCAATTTTTAAAAATGTGGAGAATATTAGCTTGGGAGCTTTCTGTCTTGAAAGGCATCTGGCCATGAGAAGAAGAGGGAGAGGAGGAAGGCAATCCAGGGCATGTTTAAAATCTTGTTAAAATGAATAAACAGATATACCTATTTAAATCTTCTTTAAAAGTGAGTACTTTTCTCATTTTGACACCAGAGTGAAAATTTGAAATCCCCAGAATGTAGTGAAATCTTCACTGCCATGACACAAAACCCAGCTAGTCAGTTTGGGTTTGCTGACACATTCAGGGCAGTCTGTATTTGTTGGTTTTATAGCTGGCCTGTAGGGATCTTATGATTTTTCTATGGCTGTGAGTCTTCATTTTTTTTTTTTTTTTTTGTGGTTTTTTAATCTTTGCGATTTTTTTGCATGTATCTCGAAAGTGAAAATATCCTAGTTTTTCAGGTTATAAAAGCAAAAGATGCTAACTCCCGAAAACATAACAGTGAATACAAAAAAAGTAAAAGGAGAAAATGAAAAATCACTTGTAATTCCATTAGTCAGTGTTCTAGTTTGCTAGCTGCTGGAATGCAATATATCAGAAATGGAATGGCTTTTAACAAGGGGAATTTAATGAGTTGCTAGTTTACAGTTCTAAGGCCGAGAAAATGTCCAATTAAAACAAGTCTATAGAAATGTCCAATCAAAGGCATCCAGGGAAAGATACCTTGGTTCGGGAAGGCCGATGAAGTTCAGGGTTT
>PVIY010034920.1:0-26753 GCA_004026745.1 Myrmecophaga tridactyla
CACACAAACATCCACACACCACTCAAACTGGCTCTGACTTTCCACAAGAAGCCTTACACTCAGGCTTGAAAATCCGAGGTGGAAGTCGCAGATCATCCCTGAGTTTGCTCCTGGTCTCTGGGCCTTGAGCTTTAGGTCCTAGTCAGGTATCTGGCCAAGCCTCGTCAATGGGAGCAATTGAGGGGAGAAAGACCCTGTGTGTCTGAGAAAGGCCTCAGCGGGGCCTGCATTGTGATGACCTCATTTGCTCTATGACATCATCCTCTCTCCCAGCCGGACTCCTCCCTGGTCAACTGCTCTGCAAATAACCATCAATCTGAATTCCAAAGGCCTGAGAAACTCTGTTCTCCAGTACCTGCTGCTGAGCTTCTGCCTCAGCCAACAAGAAGCACCATGAAATTGGAATTCACTGAGAAAAACTACAACAGCTTTGTGCTGCAGAACCTGAACAAACAGAGGAAACGCAAGGAGTACTGGGACATGGCCCTGACCGTGGACCACCATGTCTTCTTTGCACATCGCAATGTGCTGGCTGCTGTCTCTCCACTGGTGAAGAGCCTCATCTCCAGCAATGACATGAAGACCACCGATGAGCTCTTTATTACCATCGACCCCAACTACCTGAGTCCGGCCACCGTGGACCAGCTCCTGGACTACTTCTACAGTGGCAAGGTGGTGATCTCAGAGCAGAATGTGGAAGAGCTGCTCCGTGGGGCCCAGTATTTCAACACGCCACGCCTTCGCGTCCACTGTAATGACTTCCTGATTAAGTCCATCCGTCGCGCCAACTGCTTGCGCTACCTCTTCTTGGCCGAGCTGTTTGAGCTCAAAGAGGTATCAGACTTGGCCTACTCTGGCATCCGTGACAACTTCCACTACTGGGCTAGTCCTGAGGGCTCCATGCACTTCATGCGCTGCCCACCTGTCATCTTCGGCCGCCTGCTCCGTGATGAAAACCTGCACGTGCTCAATGAGGACCAGGCTCTCAGCGCACTCATCAATTGGATATACTTCAGGAAGGATGAGCGGGAGAAGTATTTCAAGAAGTTCTTCAATTACATCAATCTCAATGCTGTCTCCAACAAGACGCTCATGTTTGCCAGCAATAAGCTGATGGGCCTGGACAACAGCTCAACCCATGCAACCCTGATTGAGAGTGTACTGATGGACCGCAAGCAGGAGCGGCCATGCAGCCTGCTGAGCTACCAGCGGAAAGGGGCCCTACTTGATTCAGTGGTTATCCTAGGAGGCCAGAAGGCTCATGGCAAGTTCAACGATGGAGTGTTTGCCTATATCATCCAGGAGAACCTGTGGTTGAAGCTTTCAGAGATGCCCTATCGGGCAGCAGCACTTAGTGCCACTTCTGCTGGTCGCTACATCTACATCTCTGGTGGTACCACTGAGCAGATCTCAGGGCTAAAGACAGCCTGGCGATATGACATGGATGACAACTCCTGGACCAAGCTGCCTGACCTGCCCATTGGGCTTGTCTTCCATACCATGGTGACCTGTGGGGGGACAGTATACTCAGTAGGTGGGAGCATTGCCCCAAGGCGGTATGTCTCCAACATCTATCGCTTCGATGAGCGCAAGGAAGCCTGGTGCCTGGCAGGGAAGATGAGCATCCCTATGGATGGGACAGCTGTGATCACCAAGGGTGACCGGAACCTGTACATTGTCACTGGGCGCTGCTTGGTGAAGGGCTATATCTCTCGGGTTGGGGTAGTAGATTGCTTTGACACCAGCACAGGGGATGTGGTCCAGTGTATCACCTTCCCCATTGAGTTCAACCACCGGCCCCTGCTTTCTTTCCAACAGGACAACATCCTCTGTGTGCACAGCCACCGGCAGAGTGTGGAAATTAACCTGCAGAAGATAAAGGCCAACAAGACGACCACCACAGTACCTCTCTTACCCAATAACTGTCCCTTGGATGTGTCCCATGCTATATGCTCCATTGGGGACAGCAAAGTATTTGTATGTGGAGGTGTCACCGCAGCCAGTGATGTCCAGTCAAAGGACTACACCATCAACCCAAATGCCTATTTGCTGGACCAAAAGACAGTAGAGTGGAAGACTCTGGCTCCCCCACCAGAGGCACTGGATTGTCCTGCCTGCTGTCTAGCCAAACTACCTTGCAAGATTCTTCAAAGGGTTTAAACAGCTTTTTAAGTGGGAAAATAAGTAAATGCATTATTATTCACAATTTAATGAGAGAAAGAGAGGAAGATGGCCTGTTCGTTCCTTATTAGTATCTCAATCTATGCTTGGCCCTGAAGGGCACATGGAGCTCCTGGGCTAGAGTTGCTTTCCCAGAGTGTGGAAATTTAGGGCTATTGTGTCACTGGAGTTATCCAAACAGAAGCTGGAATGAAGTCCTTTATGAGTGGGATTGAGACATCTCTCGAGCCCTGACCAAGGTGATGTTGGGAAAGCCCCTATTCTGTACCCCTCTCAGGTGTCCTTTAGGCATCTACTAAACTGGCCAGTAAAGCATTTACTTAGAGTTGTGAAACCTTGGGCTTTTCCAAAACCCACTTCCCTCTAGTCTTCTCAGGAAGGGAGGGGAGGGCAAATTCCAAGGTCTGGTTGAGGAGCCTCGTGGTCTGGAAAGGGAACGGTTCAGGGATGGGGGCAGAGGGAATGGGGGAGGCAGGGTTACTTGGCTGCTGTATTTCACCTGCAACTATGGTATATTTGTATCTCATTTATTGGGGAATTGGGGGGTTACTTAAAATTTCCAGTAGCGGTTCATTGAGAACTATGGAAGGGAGTTCAGAAACAGGAGGAAAAAGGAGATTCTATCAGAAGCTTGGGAGAAAGGAGGGGTGACGGGGTAAGAGAGACATGCTGGTGTAATCATAGGGGCGTGAGCTCTGGGGCCAGATGCCCTGGTTTGAATCTCATCAATTCCATCACTGACTAGATGATCCTAGGAAAGTTATTGAGCCATCTGTGCTTTAGTTTCTTATCAATAAGAAGAGGATAATAAGAGTGCCTATCTCATAGGGTGGTTATGAAATTGAAATGAATTAACGCATGCAAAATGCCTAAGACAGCCCCCAGCATATATTAAAGTGTCATAGAAGTACTTTTTAAATGGGAAAAAAGAGGAATGAGGCAAGGGTTGGGGTTTTTGGGCTCTTATAGAAAGTCCCCATAAAATGTTTTTTTGAGACTCTGTACCTAAAAATCTTGATGTGCTTTCCTCAATTCTAACTACTTCTGTTTAACTTTCATTTGTTTGTACATTTATATATAATCTTCACCAACTCAGAAGAAATTAATCATATCCTTGGAAACCACATATCATCCTCATTCATCCATAACTTTACTTACTCATCTGCTCATTCATTCATTCACACAGACATACATCATTTACCGAGGCTTCTCTGTGCCAAGTGCCAGGATCACAGGCCTGACACAATCTATGTCACAAGGAGGGAGTATCTATACCAGTGCCATCCAATAGTAATACTTTGCAAGCCACATATGTACATTTTTCTACTAGACGCATGAACGAAGGAGAAAGAAACAGTTGAAATTAATGTTAATATATCTTATTTAATCAAATATATCCCAAATATTATCATTTCAACATGCAATTAGTATAAAATATTATTAATGAAATATTTAACCTTTTTTTTCATACTGTCTTTGGAATCTGATATGTTTCTAATGGCACAGTTCAGTTTGGGCTAGCCATATGAAGCTACTGGCTATGTATTAGACAATACAGGATACTTCAGCTCTCTACCACTTGCCTGCTCAACCCACTCAGCATCATCTCCCTTACTTCTCTGTTGGGGTGCCCTCTCTCTTCAAATCCCACCCCTAGTACCCAAGTCTTACTTTTCTCCTGCCAGGCCAGATCCTTTGACATACAGCTCACCTTCTCTCCATCCATGGGCAGCCCTCACCTCTGCTTGCCTCACTGCCATCCTCAGCTGGGGGAACAAGGCCTTACATACCCATGCAACCAAGCTCAACTGCCTCCACCAGGCATAACCGCTGAGTTGCCTTTGCTTATTTTCTATACCATTCCCCACAGCTGATTCTCCAACTCCCTCTATTGTTCCCACTCTTCCCTTCCCCTTTTTCTCAGCCACTCACCTCCCTTTCTGCCTCCAGATCTCCAGAGAAATAGAATTCAAATGACCTGAGCTCCATAAACAACCTCTTGTCCACTGAAAATCACCCCAGAGCTTAATATCCCTTTTGCTTCTTTACTTCAGAGAAAGAGGTGACTTTCTCTGGTCCAAAGCCAATCCCTCTACCTGTCTCTGAATTTCATCACCTCCCAACTTCTCAGGCTCTTCAATTTCCTCTCTCCACATCACCTCCTGATTTCTTTCTTTAGTCCATAAATATTCTTACATTTTTCCTTTCCAAAAACAAACGCTCCTCAGCTCTGAAGTTCACCTCTTGCTATCTTCCCATCTTCTTCCTCAGTTGGGCTTCCTAAATGTGGTCTAGACTCTCTGGCTCCATATCTCACTTCCAGATTCACCTCTAATCCACTTAGTCTGGCCTCTGTCCCCATCATGCCAACAAACTGTCTCTTGACAACACCAGCCTCATTGTCTTTTCTCATTTCCTTCTCCTTGCATTATTGGATGGTGTTGACCACTCCCAACTGCATCAGAATCACTAGAGATAACTTTTATATGGTGGGATACTAATTTGATATATTAACCAGTGTGGTACTCCATTCGTTAGCTAATTCATTCATTTACTCATTTATTCCTAAGCCCTTCCAGCACTAAAATTAGTTGAAGCATTTGAGGCTTATTGCCTTTGGGAGGCTGGCACAGCTAAGTGTAAGAATCAGAATCATATTCTTAGCTTTTGCTGCTAGGGAAGCATTGGTACTTCATGACAGAGATGATGGTCTTGAAAGACAAGGCTTTTGAATTACAATCCAGGTCTTCAAACTGGGGGGCATTAAATCTTTCTAAGGAAAGTTCAGACATGGATAGTTTTAGGGGAATCAGTTCCCAGATCAACTTCTTTCCTAAAACTTATCTACCTTGAGAGAGCACCTCTTGTGGAGGTTTCATTCTAGTTTTCTTTTCCCACCCCCCCTTTCAAAATTACCCTCCTCACGCTTTACAAACACACACACACACACACACACACAGCAAATCTTCCTACGATGCATTGCCCCAAGATGCCACATAGGATACAAACTTGTATGAGTGAAGCCTCTTTAATGAAGACATCAATAGCCAAAGAAAAGTTAGCTGTCTTTTTCCATCCTAACATATACAGTACTTCCTAAGGTATGAGGTGTAGTGTTAAAAACTGTGGTATTTTGGTTCAAGTTGGGCTGTTCAGAAATATTGCAAAGTAGCACAATGGAATGACATGTTTTCTACATCTTTGAGAAATAATTCATATATCACAATTCCCCCATTTAAAGTGACTTTTACTATATTCATAGAGTTGTACACTCTCTACCACCATCAATTTCATATTTTAATTACCCTCTGAAGAAGCCCTGCACCTCTTAGCCATCACCTTCCAAACCCCACCCCTACCCAGCCCTAGAGTCCACTCATCTACTTTCTGTCTATACAAATTTGCCAATTCTGGACACTTTCATAGAAATGAAATCATACAATATGTGGCCTTTTATGTCTGGCTTCTTTAACTTAGCATAATATTTTCAAGGTTCATCCATGTTGTAGCTCATATCATACATATTCTTTTTATGGCTGAATAATATTCCATTGTATAGATATGCCATATTTTATTTATTCATTCATCAGTTGATGGACAATTGGATTATTTCTACTTTTTGGCTATTGTGAATAATGCTGCTATGAACATTTATGTACAAAGTTTTGTGTGGACATATGTTTTCATTTCTCTTGGGTATGTATCTAGGAGTGGCATTCCTGGATCATATGGTAATCTATGTTTAACCATTTGAGGAACTGCCAAACTGTTTTCTAAAGTAGCTGTATCATTTTACAATCCTATCAGCAATGTATGAGGGTTCCAATTTCTCCACAACCTCACCAACACTTGTTATTGCCTATCTTTTTTTTTTGTTATTGTTTTTGTTTTTTTTGTTTTTTTAGCCATCTTAGTGGATGTGAAATGGCATCTCGTTGTGGTCTTGATTTGCTTTTCCCTGATGGCTAATGATGTTGAGCATCTTTTCATAATTTATCTGATGGCCATTTTTGTTTAATAACCTTGCCTCTTCCATGCTCTACTATTGTCAGAGAAAGCATTCCTCCTGAGGAAGAGTTCTGGGAGGAGAAGGACAATATGACTTAGAAGCATTGAATGTCAGAATGCATTATTTCATTCAGGGCATACAAGGCAAGTTGCCATGTCTGTCTGCCTGTCTATCTTAGAATTAGGGTATTCAAGATATTTTTAGGTATACTTCAAAATATCTGCTACCAAGCATACCCTGTCTGTATTTTCCTCTTTCTCAGTAATGAGAAAGAACTCCCATTCTCCCATATTTATGGTTGTCTCAGTTGCATATTTTGCATCATTTTCTTCCAAAAGATGGTGTTACATAATTGATGAAAATGAAATATATTAGATGTAAGTTAGAATGCTTATTTACACTCACAAGAAAGATTCCAAGCCTTTTATACTGTAAATATAATATACACATAGAAAAGTGCATGATACATAATTGTAGAGCTTAATGAAGATTATAAATACCCACACATCTACCATTCAGTTCAAGAAATAGAATATTGCCAATACCTCAGAAACCTCCTACATGGCCCTTTTCCTAATTGTAATCTCTTCTCTTCCCTCTGATTTTCATAATAAAGCATTCCTTGCTTTTTTGTATAGTTTCACTATTTAAGTAGGTGTGCTGGTTTGAAAGGATGTATATGCCCTAGAAAAGCCATGTTTTAATCCTAATCCCATTTTATAAATCCAGCCTTTTCTTCTAATCCCTAATCAGTACTGTGTGTTTGAATCTATACTTAGATCATCTCCCTGGAGATGTGACTCAATCTAGAGTGGTTGTTAAACTGGATTAGGTGGAGACATGTCTCCACCCATTTGGGTGGGTCTTGATTAGTTTACTGGAATCCCATAAAAGAGGAAACATTTGGAGAAAGCTGGAGATTCTGAGAGAGCAGAGAAGAATGACATAGCTATGAGAAGCAGAGTCCACCAGCCAGCTACCTTTGGAGATGAAGAAGGAAAACACCTCCCAGGGAGTTTAGGAAGCCAGGAGAGGAAGCTAGCAGATGATGCTGTGTTCACCATGTGCCCTTCCAAATAAGAGAGAAAACTTTACTGTGTTTCGCCATATGTCTTCTCACTTGAGAAAGAAACCCTGAACTTCATCAGCCTTCTTGAACCAAGGTATCTTTCCCTGGATGTTTTTGATTGGACATTTCTATAGACTTGTTTTAATTGGGACATTTTCTCGGCCTTAGAACTGTAAACTAGCAACTTATTAAATTCCCCTTTTTAAAAGCCATTCCCGTTTCTGGTATATTGCATTCTGGAAGCTAGCAAACTAGAACAGTAGGTATTTCTAACAATATAGTTTAGTTTTTCCTGTTTTCAAGCTTCATATAAAAGAACCATACAGTGTGAATTCTTCCACGTCTGGCTTCTTTCACTCAACATCATGATTTTACAGTTTGTCCATATTGTTGCAGATAGCCATAGTTCTTTCCCCTTCACTTCTGTATGGTATTCTACTATGTGAATATATAACATTTTATTTACTGAGTCTCCTATTGATGGATATGTCGGTTGTTTCCAGTTTGGGCAATTACAAAAAATGCTATATGAAGATTCTTATAAATGTATCCTTTTCTTTCTTTTTAAAAAATATTTTTATTGAAAAATCTTCACACACATACAGTCCATACATGGTGTACAATCAATGGCTCACAATATCACCATTACATAGTTGTGTATTCAAAACCATGATCATTTTTAGAATATTTGCATCACTCCAAAAAAGAAATAAAAAAGAAAAAGCTCATACATCCCATACCACTTACCCCGCTGTCTTATTGATCACTAGTATTTCAATATACCCAATTTTTTTACCCTTTATCTCCTCTCCCCCTATTGTTTGTTTATTTTTATCCTTATCTTTGTACTCATGTGTCCATACCCTGAATAAAAGAAGCATCAGACACAAGGTTTTCACAATCACACAGTCATACTGTAAAAGCTATATCATTATACAATCATCTTCAAGAATCAAGGCTACTGGAATACAGTTCAACAGTTTCAGGTACTTCCCTCCAGCCACTCCAATATACCATAAACTAAAAAGAGATATCTATATAATGCATAAGAATAACCTCCAGTATAACCTTTCAACTCTGTTTGAAATCTCTCAGTCACTTAAACTTTATTATGTCTCATTTCTCTCTTCCCCCTTTTGGTCAAGAAGTCCTTCTCAATCCCATGATTCTGGGTTCTGGCTCATCCCAGGAGTCCTGTCCCAAGTTGCCAGGGAGATTTACACCCCTGGGAGTCATTTCCCATGTAGATGGAAGGACAATGAGTTCACCTGCTGAGTTGGCTTACAGAGAGAGGTCACATCTGAGCAACCAAAGAGGTTCTCTGGAGGTTACTCTTAGGTATAAGTATAAGTAGGCTTAGTTTCTTCTTTTCAGGAATAAGTTTCATAGGGGTGAACCCCAAGATTAAGGGTTGTTTTCCACTGTTTGCAAGAATATCTGGAACTCCCCATATGGGGAAGTTGAATATTTCCACCTCCCCAGTCTCCCAAGGGGACTTTGCAAATACTTTTTTATTCTGTGCCCAAATTACTCTGGGATATATTATGAACGTATCTTGATACACCTATATTTAAGTTTATCTAGGGTATATACCTAGGAGTGGAACTGCTGTCTTCAATGCTATACAATGCCAAACTATTTTTCAAAGTGATTGTGCCAATTTATACCACTATCGACAGTATGAGAATTCCTGTTCCTCTACATACTTGCCAATAATTGGTATTGTCAGAATTTTAAATACAGCCAAACTTATATAAAGTAGTATTTTAAAAGGATTTTAATTTGCATTCTTCTGATTGCTAATTGGATTAAGTACCTCTTCATATTTATTGACTGTTTGGATTTTCCCTTTTGTGAAGACTCTGCTTCTTATTTCTATTAGGCTGATTACTTTTATCTTATTGATTTGCAGGAATTCTTAATATATTCTGGATATGAACACTTTACAGTTACACATGTGGTAAACGTCTTCTCCTACTTTGTGGCTTGGCTGTTCACTCTTTAACGGTATATTTTTTTCATTAGTTGGATTTAACGTTTCCTTTTTGGTTATTATGCTTTGATACTTGAAGAAATCATTCTGAGTTAATGAAGGTATTCCTTTATATTATCTTCTAAAAGCATTATTATTGTGCCTTTCTTAATTAAGTCCATAATTTGCATGGAATAGATTTTTGTGTATAATATAAAGAACCAAATTTCAGTCTTTCTCATTCAATTGTGCTAGTATCCATTTTTCCACTTCTCTGCAGTGCCATCTTGGTTGTCAATCACATGTCCACAGATGGGTGGAGCTGTTTCTGAGCTCTCTTATTCTATTGGTCCATTCTTCTGACCTTCTAATGCTAATACCATTATTAGTTTTGGTACTTTTCATTACTTTAGCATTATCATACCCTATACAGTTAGGAATTAGTTTGTCAAGTTCCACAAAAAATCTTGTTGGGATTTTGGTTGTGATTGCACTGAATTTACAGATCAATTTAGGAAAAATTGACATGTTTATGATATCAATTCTTATTATCCATGGACAGGGTATAATTTCTCCATTTTTGGAGGGTGTTTTCATAATTTCTTTCACTGTTATGGTTTACTCTGTAACGGTCTTGCACAACTTTTATTAGATTTCTTTTTAGCCACTTGACTTTTTTTTTTAGAGTGTTCTTCTTTTTAATCAGAAATTAAATTTTTTAATTAGAGGGTTTACAGAACGATCATGCATAAAATATGGTACTCCCATATATTGTCCCATCATCAACACTTTGCGTTGGTGTGGAAGATTTGCTACAAGTGATGATAGCGTTTTTTAATAATACTATTTTTAAACAGTAGTTACCTTTGTGACAATTGAAGAAAAATTATTAAAATAGTATTATTAACTATCATCCATAGTCTACATTAGATATATTCCCCCATATACCACCCTATTATTAACACCTTGTATGTGTCATACATTTGTTATAATTCACAAAGGAACATTCTGATACTATTAACCATAGTCCATTGTCTATAACAGTGTTCACTGGTATACGTTCTATGTGTTCTATGTTTTATCTTTTAACTTTTTTAAAAAATATTTTTATTGTAAACCTTAACAAAATAACATACAAACATTCTGTACATGGTGTACAATCCATGGCCACAATATCATCACATTGTTGTGTATTCATCACCTTGATCATTTTTTTGAACATTTGCATCTCTCCAGCAAAAGAAATAAAAAAGAAAAAACTAATACATGCCATGCACCTTACCCCCCCTCTCATTGACCGCTAGTATTTCAATTTACTCGTTTTATTTTAACCTCTGTCCCCCCTATTATTTGTTTATTTTTTGTCCATATTGTTTACTCATCTGTCCATACCATAGATAAAAGGAGCATCAGACACAAGGTTTTCACAATCACACAGTCACATTGTAAAAGCTATATCATTATACACTCATCTTCAAGATACATGGCTACTGGAACACAGCTCTACAGTTTCAGGCACTTCCCTCTAGCCACTTGAATACACCATAAACTAAAAAGGGCATATCTACACAGTGCGTAGATAACCTCTCCACTCTGTTTGAAATCTCTCAGTCACTAACACTTTTTTGGTCTCATTTCCCCCTTAGGAATTTGACATTTTTAAATGCTATGCATATGTTACACAGTAGCTCTTCAAAATTCATTTTCTCTTTTTCCTGGTCTATAGAAATACAGTTTGATTTGTAGATTTTTTTTCTATTGGTAGCTTCTTTCTTTCTTTCTTTTCTTTTCTTTTTTACTATTTTTAACTATTTTTTATTGTGAAAAATAGCATTTATACAAAAAAGCAATAAATTTCCAAGTACATTTTAACAAGGAGTTATATAACAGATTTTTAAGTTTGGTATTGGTTACAGTTCCACGATTTTTCATTTTCTCTTCTAGGTGCCCCAAGACACTGGAGACCAAAAAAAATATCAGTATAATGATTCAGCAGTCATATTCATTTGTTAAATCCTATCTTCTCTGTTATACTCTTTCTTCTCTCTTTTTTTCTTTTTTTTGCGAAAGATAATATCAGTACAAGAAAGCAACAAATTTCAAAGTACATTGAAACAATTAGTTGTAGAACAGATTTCAGAGTTTGGTATGGGTTAAAATTTCACAAATTTTGGTTTGTATTTATAGTTCCTCCCTAAGGTACTGGAGACTAAAAAAAATATCGATATGCTGATTCAGCATCTACTCATTTGTTAAACCCAACCTTCTCTGTAAAACTCCACCATCACCTTTGATCTTTCTCTCACTCTTTAGGGGTATTTAGGCTATGCCCATAATAACTTTTTCATGTTGAAAGAGGCTGTTGATAATATGGGATGGGGGAGTTGATATTCTGGAGAAGCTGGCCTCTTTGCATTTCAGGACTTATCTGGTCCAGGAACCCATCTGGAGGTTGTAGGTTTCTGGAGAGTTATCCTAGAGCATGGAACCTTTGTAGAATCTTATATAATGCCCTATGTGTTCTTTAGGATTGGCAGGAATGGTTTCAGTTGGGGTTTTTCTTGGGGTTTTTTCGCATGGGCAGGCACCGGGAATCGAACTCAGGTCTCTGGCATGGCAGGCGAGAACTCTGCCTGCTGAGCCACCGTAACCCACCCTCAGTTGGGGTTTGACAAGTTATTATAGTAGCAAAGTGTAACTGAAGCTTAAATAAGAATGACCTCCAGAGTAGCCTCTCAACTCTATTTGAACTCTCTCTGCCATTGGCACCTTATTTGTTACACTTGTTTTCCTCCTGTTGGTCAGGATAGCATTGCTGATCCCATGGTACCAGGGTCAGATTCATCCCTGGAGGTCATCTCCCAGGCCTCCAGGAAGACTTTCATCCCTGGATGTCATGTCCCACATAGCGGGGAGGGCAATGGTTTCACTTGCAGAGTTGCACTTAGAGAGAGAGAGGCCACATCTGAGCAACAAAAGAGGTCCTCCGGAGATTACTCTTAGGCACACCTATAGGTAGGCTAAGCTTCTCTGCTACCTACATAAACTTCACAACAGCAAGCCTTAAGATCAAGGGCTTGGCCTATTGATTCGGGTGCCCCTAATGTTTGGCATAGTATCAGGGGTTTCCCTGGTGGTAAAGTTGAATAGTTCTATATTGTTTTTCTCATCCCTCAAGGGACTTTGCCTATATATATATATATATATATATATATATATATTTTTTTTTTTTGGGGGGTACATGGTCTGGGGAATACTTTTTACCAATACTTTTTGATTGTATGCTTACTATACTCTGGGATGTATCCAGGTATTACATTAAACTATACAGGATTAAAGGTTCTCATTCTTATTCTGGGCTCCCTATATTTGAATTATTTAAATGAACTATCCAGACAGGTTGAGTTAGATTATGTGCTACTGAAAACTTAGGTTCTGGACAAAATAAACCTTTCTTCCTTTGGTCTCAGAGTAGGTGAAGTCCTAAAATACAGGCAATATCTTCTTTACCCATGTATTCTGAATTACTTTAATCTTGACCTTATTGGCTTTGTTCTTATCTCTAAATACCAGGTTTTAAATATATAAAATAGCCCCTCAAAATCCAGAAATAACAACTACCACTCCAGACTAAATGTGGCTGCTATGAGAGTTTACAGTCTAGGCCCCAGTTTTCTCATAAGTATTTTCCCAATGAGATCATACAATATTTGCTCTTTTGTTTCTGGCTTATTTTGCCTCACCAAATGTCCCACATGTTCATCCACATTGTTGCATGCCTCATGACTTCATTCCTTTTTGTAGAAGCAATCATATGTGTACCCTATTTTTTGCCAATCTACTTTCAGTCAGTGCATCTTTCAGCCACCTCCATCTACTGGGCTTCATGTATAATGTCCAAAGTCAACACTCCATCAGTTTTAGATAATTTCATTGTTCCCAAGAGAAAAATAGCCAATTAACACAGCCTCACCAAACAGAAAATCCAAACCTCCCCCTAACTCTTGTCCCTCCCCTCATTATGTACCCCTGGTATTGTTGTGGTAGTATTGATGTTTTCTTGTTAAACATAGTCCATAGTATATAATAGCATTTTCCCCCATACCCTGAAATTATACGCTCTTTGTATAAGATTAACTCCATTCCAGTAGTTCATGCAAGAACTTATTTATATTTGAAGTGTTAATCAGTGAGACACATTAGTCTATACAACCCCTTTCAATCACGTTCACCTTCAATATGGTAATATTATTTATAGACCCACTAGAGAACTGTCTTCACTTCTACCTATTCACTTACAATTAAGTTCAACCTCATTAGCTAACTGTTCACCCATCTCAAGCTTCTGTGTGTCTCTAGGTCCCCTATATTCTGTATTGTAAAGCCTCTGATTTTACCTTTACTCTGGTCATAAAAGTGGAATCATACAGTATCTATCCTTTGTGTCTGGCTTATTTCACTCAGCATTATGTCCTCAAGGCTCATTCATCTTGTCAAGTGATTCAGGACATCATTTCATCTTACTGCTGCATAATATTCTATCCTATATATGTATACCACATTTGTATATATATATATATATATATATATCACATTTTGTTAATCCACTTGTCTGTTGATGGGCACTTGGATTATTTCCATCTTTTGGCAACTGTGAATAGAGCTGCTATGAACATTGGTGTGCAAATGTCTGTGTCACTACTTTATGCTCTTCTGGGTATATACTGAGAAGTGGTATTGCCAGGTCATAGGGCAAGTCGATATTTAGTTTCCTAAGAAACCGCCAAACTGTCTTCCATAGCAGCTGTACCATTATACATTCCTACCAACAATGCACAAGTGTCCCAATTTCTCTACATCCTCTCCAACATTTGTAGTTTCCTGTTTGCTTATCTTTTTTTCCTGGCATGGGCAGGCACCAGGAATCGAACCCAGGTCTCTGGCATGGTCCTGTTTGTTTAGTAGCAGCCATTCCTACAGCTGTGAAGTGGTATCTCATTGTAGACTTGTTCTGCATTTCCCTTACAGCTAATGAGAATGAGCGTCTCTTCATGTGCTTTTTAGCCATCTTATTTGCTCTTCAGAAAAATGTCTATTCATATCTTTAACCCACTTTAAAATTGGGTTGCTGTTCTTTTGTTGTTGAGTAGTATGATTTCTTTATGTATACAGGATATCAAACCCTTATCTGATATGTGATTTCCAAATATTTTCTCCAAATATATGGAAATCTGATGTCATTTCCTAATATTTATTATATAATTGAGAAAAAATATTTTCTCAATTGAGTTGGCTGCCTCTTCACCTTTTTGACCATGTCTTTTGAGGCACCAAAGTATTGGATTTTGAGGAGTTCCCATTTATCTATTTTTCCTTTTGTTGCTTGTGCTTTGGGTGTAACATTTAGGAAGCTATCTCCTATTACTAGGTCTTAAAGATGTTTCGTTACATTTTCTTTTAGGAGCTTTATGGTGCTAGTTCTTGTATTTAGGTGTTTGATCTACTTTGAGTTAATTTTTGTATAGGGTGTAAGGTAAGGGTCCTCTTTCATTCTTTTGGCAATTGATATACAGTTCTCCCGTGCCCATTTATTGAGAAGACTATTTTGTCCCAGTTCAGTGGATGTGGGGGCCTTGTTGAAGGTCAAGTTGATCATAAATTTGGTGGTCTATTCCTGTGCTTTTGATTCTATCCCATTGGTCAATACTTCTATCTTCGTTCCAGTACCATGCTGTTTTGACCACTGTGGCTTTATAATAAGTTTTAAAATCAGTAAATGTTAATTCTCCCACTTCGTTTTTCTTTTTTAGGATGCTTTTAAGCTATTCAGGGTCTCTTTCCCTTCCAGATGAATTTGGTAACTAGCTTTTCCAACTCTTCAAAGTAGACTGTTGGAATTTTAATTGGTACTGCATTGAATCTGTAGACCACTTTGGGTAGAACTGACATCTTAACTATATTTAACCTTCCTATCCATGAGCAGGGAATGTCTTTCCACTTATTTAGACCTTTTTTTTTTTTTTTAACATGGGCAGGCACCGGGAATTGAACCCAGGTTTCCCGCATGGTAGGCAAGAATGCTGCCACTGCACCACCATCGCTTGCCCTAGACCTTTTTTGATTTCTCTTACCAATGTTACGCAGTTTTCTGTGTATAAGTCCTTTACATCCCTAATTAAGTTCATTCTTAGATATGGATATTGATTTTATATTTAGCAAATTGTAAGATATCTTTATATATTCTGGATATGAGTCCTTTATCAGTTATACGTATGGTAAATATCTTCCCCCACGCAATATGAATTATAAATATAAATGTAAAAGGTAAAACCACAAAACTTTTAGAAGAAAACATAGGAAAAAATCTTTGTAACCTGGGGTAAAGCAAAGAGTTCATAGATAAGACACCAAAAGCATAATCCACTAAAAACTGATAAATTGGGTGGCTGCCGTGGTTCAGCAGGCAGAGCTCTGACCTGCCATGCTGGAGGTCTGGAGTTCGATCCCTGGTGCCTCCTGCCCATATGCAAATTAAAAAAAAAAACTGATAAATTTAACTTCATCGAAATTAAAAATTTTGTTCTAGGAAAAACACTATTAATGGACAAGCCACAAATTAGGGGAAATATTTGCAAATTATCTACCTAACAAAGGACTCTTGTATCCAGAATATATTTTTTTAAAAACTCATAATTTATTTATAGCTGCTTCTGTATTTTCCACATACACAATTATATCATGCATGAAAATGACTCGTTTTTTCTTTAAGGGTTTTCTGTCTATCCCAAGTTTGCTAAGCATTTTATCCTGATAAATATTGAATGTTATCAATTTTTCGGCATGTATTGAAATGATCATGAGTGCTCTTCCTCAGTCTATTAATAGGACAAGTTACCTTGATTAATTTGCCAATGTAAAGCTATTCTTCCATTCCTGGGATAAACTGGTCATGACATATGATTTTTAGATAACTACTGAACTCAGTAATTATATAATTGCTCATATATTTCTGGATTTAGTTTTCTATGCATTCACTCAAAGTTTTATTGTATTTTGAAAATTATTTTATGGTAAAATTGACTTTTGGTGTATAATTCTATGATTTTTAACATTTGTACACATTCATGAAGCCATCACCATAATCAGAATATAGAACAGATCTATCACTCCCTAAAACACCTTCATGCTATTCCTTTATAGTCACACCCTTCCCCTACCCAATTTCTGGGAACCACTGTAATGTTCTCCATCAGTTTAGTTTTGACTTTTTGAGAATGTCATGTAAGTGGTATATAGAGCATGTAACTTTTTGAGACCAGCTTCTCTCACACAGTATGCCTTTGAAATTCATCAAAGTAGTTGTTTTATTAATAGTTCATTGTTTATTGCTGAGTATTTTTCCATTGAATTGATGTAACATGATTTATTATTCATTTACCTGTTGAGGGGCATTTGAAATGTTTCCAGTTTCAGGCACTTATAAACATTTGTGCACAGGTTTTGTGCAACATAACTTTTCATTTCTTCAGAGTAAATACCTAGGAGAAGTTAATAGGGTAACTGTATGCTTAACTTTATCAGATACTGCCAGCCTATTTTTCAGAATGGCTGTACCATTTTGAATTTCACCAGCAATGAGTGAGCATTCCAGTTGCTTCAGTACTTGGTATTGTCAACACTTGGTATTGTCAGCATTTTTAATTTTAGTCATTGTAATGGAGGTGTAGTGGTATCTCATTGTGGTTTTAATTTGAATTTCCCTAATGGCTAATGATGTTGAACATCTTTTCATGTCATTTACTGCCACCCTTGTAGCCTCTGGTGAAGTTTCCATTCATGTCTTTTGCCTGTTTTAAATTTGGGATAATTATTTTCTTACTGTGAAATTTGAAAGTTCTATATATATATATTCTGGATAAAAGTTCTATTGGGTATGTGAATTAGAAATATTTCCTCCCAGCATGTAGCCTGTTTTATCATTTTCTTAACAGTTTCTTTCTCAGAGCAAAAGTTTTAATTTTGGTGAGGTTCAATTTATCATTTTTTAAATGGATCATATTTAAAACTCTTTGCCTAATCCCAGGTCTCAAAGATTTTCTCCCATGTTTTCCTCTAAAATTTTTATAGTTTTATATTTATATCTATATATAAATGATCTATTATCTATGATCCACTTTGTTGGTCTGTTTGTTTTGGGGGGATGCATGGTCCAGGAATCGAACCCAGGTCTCCCAGATGGAAGGCAAGCATTCTACCACTGAACAGCCGTGCACCCTTTATAATTCATTTTGAATTAATTTTTATAAGGTATGAGGTTGAGTTTTTTGTTTTTATTGCATGCAAATGTCCTATTATTCCAACATTTCTTGAAAAGGTGTCCTTTCTCCATTGAGTTGCGTTGGTCAAAAATTAAATGGTCATATTCGTGTAGGTCTGTTTCTGGACTGTCTACTCTGTTCCATTGATATGTGTCTATCCCTTTGTCCATATCACATTGTCTTCATTATGATAGCTTTATAGTGAATTCTAAAATTGGGTAGATTTTGCTATTTTTCAAAATTGGTTATTCTATTTCCTTGGCCTTTCCATGTAAATTTTGGAATCAGTTTATTTCTATCTGCAAAAGTTCCTGCTGGGATTGATTGGATTGCATTAAATCTACAGATAAATTTGGAGAATTGACATTTTAATTCTGTGAAGTCTTCAAATCCATGAACATATTATGTTTCTCAATTTTTTAGGTCTTTGGGGATTTTTTCATCAGCATTTTATGGTTCTCAGAAAGGGATTCTGTACATGTTTTGTTAGATTTCCCTAAGTATTTCTCTTTTTTTTTTGCTGGAGGGGCTATTAGAAGTGGCATTTAAAAATTTTTAGTTTCCGATTGTACATTGCCAATGTATAGAAATATAATTGACTTTTGTATACTGATCTTGTGTATTCTAGGAATGTTAAGAGTCCTTGAAATGTTCTATATAAACCATCATGTCATCTGCAAATAGGGGCAATTTTATTTCTTTTTTTTCAATTTGTATGTCATTTAGATATGTATGCATGTATGTATGTATGCTTTATTGCACTGGCTAGAACTTGCAGTACAGGAGTGAATAGGAGTGGTGGAGGGGACATCCCTGATCTGTTCTTGATCTTGGGGAGACATTCAGTCTTTTAATATTAAATAAAATGTCAGGTTTTTCATAGATGCCCTCTCTCAGACTAAGGAAGTGCCATTCTATTTCCAGTTTACTGAGAGTTTTATTATGAGGTGGATGTTGAATTTTGTCAAATGCTTTTTCTCTTATCAACTGATACAGTCATATGGTTTTTCTTCACTAGATGGTTAATGTGGTGGACTACACTGATCTTTCAAATAGTGAACTGTCTTTGTATTTCAGGATAAACACCATTTTTTTGTGCTATATTGTTCTTTATATATACATTGATGGGTTCTATTTGCTAACAGTTTGTTGAGAATTTTTGTGTCTATGTTTTTGAATAAATGTTGGACTTTCCTTATTGTTCTACAGGTTTCAGAGGCTCTGTTCATTTTTTAAACATTTTTATTGTGAAATAGAACATATTTATAAAAGTTATGAATTTCAAAGTACATTTAAACAAGTGGTTTTAGAACAAATTTCAAAGTTTGGTATAGGTTACATTCCACCATTTCGAATGTTTCCTTCTAGCTGCTCTAAGACACTGGAGACTAAAAAGAAATATTAATATGATTCAGTAGTCATACTCATTTGTTAAATCCTATCTTCTCTAATACAACTCCTCCTTCCCCTTTGATCCTTCTCCCATTCTTTGGGGATCTCTGGGCAATGGCATTTGTTCTAGTTTGAAAACTGCTGGAATGTGATATAACAGAAACAGAACAGCTTTTCAAAATGAAATTTAATAAGTTGCAAGTTTACAGTTCTAAGGCTGTGAAAATGTCCAAATTAGAGCAAGGCAGTAGAAATGCCCAGCCTAAGGCATCCAGGGAAAGATACCTTAGTTGAAGAAGGCCGATGACATTCAGGGTTTCTCTCTCAACTGGAAAGGCACATAGCGAACATGGTGATGCTTACTAGCTTTCCCTCCAGGCTTCTTGTTTCATGAAGCCCCCCCAGGGGTGTTTTCCTTCTTCATCTGCAAAGGTCTCTGGCTGTGTGGGCTCTCATGATTCTTTCAGAAATGGTTCCCTCTTAAAGGGGTCCTATAAGTAACCCCACCTTGAATTGGTGGAGACATACTTCCATGGAAACCATCTAATCAAAAGTTACCACCCACGATTGGGTGAATCACATCTACATGGAAACAATAAAAAAGCTCCCATCCAGCAATACTGAATGGGGATTAAAGAACTTGGCTTTTCTGGGGTTCACAACAGATTCAAACCAGCACACCATTCTAACTTTTTCCTGTTGAAAAGGGGTGTCAACATTATGGAGTAGGGGGTTGTAACAGGTTGATGCTCTTGGAGACACTGCTAACTCTTGGTTGCAGGGCTTATCTGAACTAGGAACAACATGGAGGTTTTAGGTATCTGAAAAATAAACTTAGTGAGTGCAACTTATGGAGTCTCAGATAGAGCCTTGGGTATTCTTAAGGGTTTACAAGAATACTGTTTGCTGGGGCTTGGCATACCATGGCAATTAGCAACATCTGGCTGAAGCTTGCATAAGAGTATCCTCTAGAATAGCCTCTTGGCTCTATTTGAAATCTCTTAGCCACCTATACGTTTTGGTACATTATTTTCCCCCTTTTGACCAGGTAGGCATTATCCATCCACAGTGCAAGGGCTAGGGTCATCCCTGAGAGTCATGTCCCACGTTGCCAGGGAGATTTACATTCTAGATGTCATGTACTACATACAGGGAAGGGTAATGATTTTCCTTGCAGAGTTTGGCTTAGAGAGGGGGCATACATCTGAGCAACAAAAGAGGTTCTCTGGAAGTAACTCTTAGGCATAAGTATAGGTAGGCTTAGCTTATTACAGATATAAGTTTCACAAGAGCAAGCTTCAAGATCAAGGGCTAGACCTATTAACTTGGGAGTCTCTAATGTTTGGGAGAGTAGCAGGGATTTCCCAGGTGGGAAATTTTAACAGCTCCATATTTTTTCTCCAGTTCCTCAAGAGGCCTGCTAATACTTTAAAATTATCTGTCCAACATACTCTGGAATGTATCTGGGTATTATAGCAAACTACACAGAATTGCAAGACCTTGTTCCCAACATTAGGCTCCAGATTGTTTAGGTTGTTCAACTGTCTGTTCATTTTTAAAAAAATTTTTGTTGAGAAAAATCTTCACACATACTTTCTATACATGGTACACAATCAATGGCTCACAATATCATCACATAATTGTGTATTCATCACCATGATCATTTTGCACCACTCCAGAAAAAGAAAGAAAAAAGAAAAAAACTCATACATACCAGACACCTCACCCCTCCCTCTCATTGACCACTAATGCTTCTATCTACCCAATTTATTTTACCCTTTTCCCCCTATTATTTATTTATTTATTTATTTATTTATTTATTTATTTATTTATTTTAATCCATATTTTTTACTCATCTGTCCACACCCTGGATATAAGGAGCATCAGACACAAGGTTTTCACAATCACACAGTCACACTGTAAATGTTGTATCTTTGTACAATTTCCTTCAAGAATTTGGGCTACTGGAACACAACTCAACGGTTTCAGGTACTTCCCTCTAGCCACTCCAATACTCCATAAACTAAAAAGAGATACCTATAAAATGCATAAGAATAATCTCCAAGATAACCTGTCAACTCTGTTTAAAATCTCTCATTTATTTTCACATTATTTTTCTTATTTCTCTCTTGCCTGTTTTGGTCAATAGGACTTTCTCAATCTCTTGACGCTAGGTCCTGGCTTATCTCAGGTTTTCTGTCCCATGTTGCCAGGGAGATTTATACCCTGGGAGTCATGTCCTACACAGGAGGGAAGTCACATGCTGAGTTGGCTTAGAGAGGAAGGCCAAATCTGAGCAACAAAAGAGGTTCTCTGGCAGTGACTCTTAGGCATATTTTTAAGTAGGCATAGATTATCCTTTGCAGGAATAAATTTCATAGGGGGAACCCCAAGATCGAGGGCTCAGCCTGTTGATTTGATTGTCCCCACTGCTTGCAAGAATATCAGGAATTCTCCAAATGGAGAAGTTGAACACCTCCTCCCTTCTCCCCATTCCCCCAAGGGAACCCCACAAATATTTCTTCATTCACTTCCCAAATCACTCTGGGATTTATTGGGGCATCACACTAACCTGGACAAACCAACAAAATCTCACTCCCTATTCAAGATTCCATTTACTTATGGTATTCAACTAAACTGATCATAAAAATTAAATTAGGAAATGCACTACCCAAAATATAAATTTTGCACCAAATAAACATCTCACTCTTTAGTCTCACCCAGAAGTTGAGGTTCTAAAATATGGACGAGGGCAGGCCATGGTGGCTCAAATAGCCAGAGTTCTCACCTGCCATACCAGAGACCTGGGTTCATTTCCTGGTGCCTGCCCATGCAATAACAAACAAACAAATAAATAAATAAATAAAAATAAAATATGGATGATATCCTCCTTTACACAGTCTTCTAGTATACCTTAGTCCTACCCATATCAGCTTCATTCATATCACTAGTTGAGGTCTGATTCCTTTTTCAACTTTTTAAACAGTTCCTGTATGGAATACTGCTCACTTTTTTTTGCACGGGCAGGCACCTAGGACCTGGATGATGGTAAATTCAGGTTTCAGAGTCTTTTTTTTTTTTTAAAAAAAGATTGATTTTATTGTTAAACATAAAGCATACCAAAAAACATAATATGCCTTTTATCTACAATATCGACAGATGAGTAAAATATATGGATTAAAAATAAATAAATAATAGGGGGAACAAATGTTAAAATAAATTGAGTAGATTGAAATACTGACAGTCAATGAAAGGGAGTGGTAAGGGGTATAGAAAAAAATAGGGGAACAAAGGTTAAAATATATTGTGTAGATGGAAATACTAGTGGTCATTGGGGAGGGGTAAGGGGTATGGTATGTATGAATTTTTTCTTTTTTTTTATTTCTTTTTCTGGAGTGATGCAAATGTTGGTGATGAATATACAAGTACGTGATGATATTGTGAGCTATTTATTGGTTGTACACCAAGTATGGAAGGTTCATATGTTAAGAACGTTCATGTTTGTATGTTGTTATGTTTTGTCAATAATAATTTTAAAAAATGTAGTATGAATGACCATCACTCAGTTTTAATAAACCCAAGCCTTTCCCATATTTGCTTATTTTTTAAACAAAATTACACATTACAAATACAACTGGAATCTCCTCTATGTATGTCTCAATCTAATTTATTTCCTTCCTCTCCAGAGATTAAGAACAAGCCAGGTTTACCATTTCCATGCATGTTCTTACGCTTTTACTATATGCTTATGCATCAATTAACAATTTTCCATGTTTTAAAACTACTTATCTTATGCAACACATATCACTGTGCCACTTTTTAAATGATTTCTATAATGGACATTAGTTCCAGGTTTTTGCAAGTTAAATCAATACCACAATGAACCTCTGTACATCTCCTTGAGTACATATGCAAGAATTCTTGTAGAATATAACACCCAGAGGCAGAATTGCTGGGTTACAGTGTAAGCATCTTCCACAAATGAGATGGTAACAACTCTCCAAGGTAATGAAACACATTTACACTGCTATCAGCAAAGTTTGAGGCCCAGAGCTCCTGGCTCAGCAACGTATGGAAGTATAATAGGTATTTTTGTTTTGTTCTTGTTTTTCACTTTTGCCTATCTGATTGGCAGTGAAATGGTATTTCAGTGTTGTTTTAATACAAAATTCTAATTACTAGCAATATTAAGCATCTTTTCATGTGAATAATTACTCAGGTATCCTCATCTGTGAACTGCCTATTAAATCCTTTTCTCATTTTCTTGATTTATATGGAGTCCTTTGTTAGTACATGGTATGGACATTCTAGTTTGAAATTCCAGTGTACACAAATTTGTCAACCTTTCTCTTTTTTGCCTATATACTTCAATATGCTGTTTCTCTAGTTTTAAAATTTTGCTTTTGATATATATAGATCTGTAATCCATTCTTCTGAAAGGAATTTGGGTAACATGACTCACAAGGGAAAGAGTGACCATTTCGGAAAGCAAACAGTCCACCAGCTTCAGCCTTTGATGGAAATGGTACTCCAGTCCCATTTCCAAGTTATATTTAACATGTAAATGTAACAAAATACTGGAAATAGTGTACTTCATGAGATTTAAGTTACTATTGCCTGTAAAGTAATACTTGGGGAAGTTACTGCCTACCTCAATGGCAAAACTACTTAGAATAGACAATAGAAAGTTTTTGCGATAACTTACTTCCAAAAGCAGCCTAGAGGTATAATGAAGAAAAAGCACCATGTTTCAAGTGGTAGTTGTACTATACCTGAACACACAAAAGTAACTTCCCAAATGTTTAACACTTTGCTTTTAGCCAGAAATTGAGAATTTCAACAGAAAAACATGGCACCTTGAAGACCTGTCATACTTCATATCTGAAAGTTTAATTCAGCTGTTCAGTTTTTTTATACCAACTATTCAATACTTGTGAAGTATATATTCTCTATGAAGTAACTTCAAGAGCATTTGATTTCCTTTTTAAACTATAACAGCACAATTTGTGCTCATATATCACTTATAACATTTAATTATCAGATTACTTTCACCTTTTAAAAATTGAAAAATACTCTTCTGTAGATACTCTAAGTCCCTATGAGTATTTCTGTACCACATTTCTCTAAGAGTTGCAGATGGTAATTTTCCCATGTATTATCTTTGAATCTTGAACTTTTACCATTATCCACTCTAAAACTCATTTGCTATTTCTGTATTTGTTTGCTTGTTTATTTGTTTTAGGGTGCTTGGACTGGGAAATGAACCCGTGTCTCCTATATGGCAGGCAAGCATTCTACTCTGTATTTGTTTTAATAGAAGACTTAAATATCCAGTAAGACTGTAAATAAATGTTTACGATAAAGATCTTCCTATCAGTAAACTTTTATATATCTATTCCTCACATTGGTTGTTTTTGGCAATCATTGTTCACTGCCTCATAGAAGGAGCAAGCCTTATAATCAGATATTAAAAATTTTAAGTAGACTCAATGGGTATCCAAATAGTTTAACATATACATGTTTACATTGTACATAAGAGCTTAAGTTCCAGTTATTCCATCTAAATGTCTTGCTGAAACACAACTAAAGTGGTTGCCATTCTCCAGGAATTAAACAAAATCAATGAAAGAATTAAAATCATTTTACTCCAAATATTTTTTGAATATTTATTTTGGGCCTGGCATTAGGGATAAGATATCCTGCTTTCATGGAGCTCGTAATCTAGGACGAGATGTAATAATAGAAAAAAATACTTTATTCTTTCCTTTGCTGCCTTGTACATTTTTGCAAGTTGATTCTATGAAACCACTTCTAGTAAGAAATGTCAGCTTCCATCTTAATGTGAAGAATCATCTACATTCATGCATAAAAGAAAAAGGCAGTCATCATCAATTGTATATCCAAGATTTATAGCACCCAAAGAAGAGCTGTGAAAGAAGATTCAGATCTAGTATGGACTCTTGAAATTTCATTTCTCTGGTATCAAAAGACCAGCTTCTATCTAGGAATCATGTTAAACAACATCATCTCTTTATAGTCCTATCAGCTTTTCTAAATATTAAAATGGCATATTAAATAGTGAAATTGAGATTCTTAATCAAGGGTGTTCATCACCTGTAGCAATTCTTAAACTATTCAATCTTAATCTAATGAGTTTTTAGTATCATGTTAACTGATTTCATCCTGCTGCATTCATCTGATTGTTTTAATCATAACAAACTTGACTATGAACCAGAAGTGAGTCCTAGCAGCTTTTAACTGAGAAACATCTAACTCCAAACCCACTTGATTTTTAGGGATGTCTGCAGGAAAATGGTGGAAGAAAAAGATAAGAAGCATGAACTAACAATGAATTTACCATTTTTTTTCTCCTCTCATCCTTCTGCCATACTTGGCCCCAGACATGGCTCGAGCTATGGAGTGCACAGCACAGTGGGTTAAGCTTTCTGTCCGGAGAACAAAAAAAAGCAGTCACAGGGTGTTTGAAAGTGTCTAATCTACAGTTGTTGCACCCAAGGTTTTAAAAATATTTCCACTTATAATCATGCTTTTCAAATTCATATTCTTTTTTTTTTTTGCCTGCTTGTTCTGTCAATTTCTGAAAGGTATGTTACATTCCCCATTATGGTTGTTGATTTGCCTATTTGCAGTTATGTCAATTTTTTTTTTGCATCAGAGTAAAACAATGTAACTGACTAAGGAAATTCGAATATTTCTGTGAATATAACATCTTTTTTAAAAAATTTTTATTAATTAAAAAAAATTACAAGAAACACAAACATTCCCAACACATACCCTCAGCAATTCACAATATCATCACATAGTTGCGTATTCATCATTATGATCATGTCCCAGAACATTAGCATCAATTCAGAAAAAGAAATAAAAAGACAACAGAAAAATATAACAAACAGAAAAAAAAATTTACATGCCATACCCCTTACTGATCCCTTTCATTGATCACCAGCATTTCAAACTAAATTTATTTTAACATTTGTTCCCCCATTATATATTTTTATTCCATATGTTCCTCTCATCTGTTGACAAGGTAGATAAAAGGAGCATCAGACACAAGGTTTTCACAATCACACAGTCACATTGTGAAAGCTATATCATTATATAATCATCATCAAGAAACATGGCAACTGGAACACAGCTCTACATTTTCACCCTCCAGCCTCTCCATTACATCTTGGATAACAAGGTGATATCTACTTAATGCATAAGAATAACCTCCAGGATAACCTCTCAACTCTGTTTGGAATCTCTCAGCCATTGACACTTTGTCTCATTTCACTCTTCTCCCTTTTGGTCGAGAAGGTTTTCTCAATCCCTTGATGTTGGGTCTCAGCTCATTCTTGAGTTTTTCTCAATCCCTTGATGCTGAATCTCAGCTCATTCTGGGATTTCTGTCCCACATTGCCAGGAAGATCCACACCCCTGGTAGTCATGTCCCACGTAGACAGGGGGAGGGTGGTGAGTCTGCTTGCTGTGTTGGCTGGAGAGAGAGGCCACATCTGAGCAACAAAAGAGGTTCTCCTGGGGGTGACTCTTAGGCTTAATTTTAAGTAGGCTTGACTATCCCCTGTGAGGTTAAGTTTCATATGAACAACCCCCAAGACTGGGGGCTCAGCCTATAGCTTTGGTTGTCCACACTGCTTGTGAGAATATCAAGAATTCAACTTGGGGAAGTTGAGTTTTCCCCCGTTCTCACCATTCCCCGAAGGGGACTTTGCAAATACTTTTCCACTCACTGATCAAATCACTCTGGGATTCATCAGGGCATCACCTGGACAAACCAACAAAATCTCA
>PVIY010034921.1:0-20331 GCA_004026745.1 Myrmecophaga tridactyla
AATGGATTCAGCTGTGGATGCAGCTGATGTGCTCATGACCTAATCCTGTGAAATGTCCTCATTGCAACAGACAGGCCAGCGCTTGCCCAATCAGATAAACAGGTACCACAACTTGGCCAAGTTGACACGTGTCCCTAACCATGACACCAGGTAACAGGGGTTGTGTTGATTTGCTCAGGCAATGATACCACATCTGGAACAGTAGCTGCAATTGGGGTTTACCTGGTTTAAATTTATGATAATCCACTGTTATCCTCCAAGACCCATCTGTTTTCTGCACAGGCCAAATAGGAGAGTTGAATGAGGATGTGGTGGGAATCAGTACCCCTGCATCCTTCAGGTCCTGAAGGGTGGCAGTAATCTCGCACTCCCTCAAGGAATCTGGTATTGCTTCTGATTTACTATTTTGCTTGGTAGGGGCAATTCTAGTGGCTTCCACTTGGCCTTTCCCACCATCATAGCTCTCACTGCATGACTTAGAGAGCCAATGTGCGGATTCTGCCAGTTGCTCAGTATGTCTATTCCAATTATACATTCTGGAACTGGGGAAATAACTATAGAATGGGTCCAGGGGCCCACTGGACCCACTGTGAGATGGACCTGAGCTAAAACTCCATTGATCACCTGGCCTCTGTAAGCCCCCACTCTGACTGGTGGACCAGAGTGATGTTTTGGGTCCTCTGGAATTAATGTCACTTTTGAACCAGTGTCTAATAATCCCCAAAATATCTGATCACTTCCTTTCCCCCAATGTACCGTTACCTTGGTAAAAGTCCATCGGTCTCCTTGGGGAAGGCTTGGATAAGATTAATGGTATAAATTTGTGGCAGTGTGACAGGGTTCTCCCCCAAAGGACCTGGCCTTCTCTTCATTCAGGGGGCTCTGGGTCTGTAAACTCTTTCAAGTTTGGAAATTGAATTAGGGGCCATGACTCTGTGTTTTTATAATTCAGGTTAGACTTCTGTTCACTTGACTTAGAACTCTTTTGTTTATACAGCTCGAACAAGAATTTAGTAGACTGCCCTTCTATTGTATTTCGGGTACCCCATGATTTACTAGCCAATGCTACAAATCTCTGCGAGTCATATAATTTTGATGCCTGCTTTGATTTTGCTGTCTATTATAATAGCCACGTCCACCCTGTCTTTGGTGATTAAGTGCTGCCACCTGGCTTTTGCCAACGCGGGATCCTGTCATCCCCATTGTGTTTAAGGATTCCAGCTCAGTGACAGCAGTTCCTACAGTAATATCTGACCTGCAGAGAAGAGCAAATGCAGAACTCTTCAGGGATGATGGCGCTACTCTCACAAATTTATTTTTCACTGTTCTGGTAAAAGGTGCATCCTCCGGACATTCCTGGGGAATAAGAGCAGGCTTTGCATGATAAATCCACTCTAACATTCCAATCGCTCTAAGCCTCTGGATCCCCTCATCTACATTATACCAGGGCAGTTCTGGCATTTCAACCTCAGGTAATTTTGGCCACCTTTTGAACCATGTTTCAACCAACCATCCAAACAAACTGTTAATACCTTTTCTAACCCCTGGAGCTATAACATTGAATGCAGAATCTCTGCTTAGTTTGCCCATGTCAATAAATTCAGCCTGATCTAGCCTTATATTCCTCCCACCATTATCCCACACCCTTAAAATCCATTGCTACACATATTCCCCTGATTTTTATCTATATAAATTGGAAAAATCACAGATTTCTTTTGGAGTATAATGTACCTCTTCATGTGTGATACTTTGTACCTCACCTTTAGGGGTCTGTTGGGACTTTAGTCTAGTTATAAGTCTGGAAGAAATAAGGGGTCATGGAAGTGGGTCATGAAAAGAATTAGAAATATCTTCCAAACCATTTGCTTCAGGGCCTTCATTGGCAGTTTCATCTGGTGAAGCAGGATTAATCACTCTAGGGCTAATACCTTCAGGAGAAGGTTGGGTGGCCAACTCCTCAAATCAGGCTGGAGGTGGGGCGATTATGTCCTCAGGGCAAACTATTACAGGGTTATCTAGAGAAGACTCAGCATGACCTATGGTTTCAACCTCACCCCCGACATCATTATCAATCCATATGTCACCATCCCATTTTTCAGAGTCCCACTCCTTTCCAATCAATTCCCTTACTTTAATAGCAGACACCATGCAATATTGAGGTTTCAGTTTATGTTGTTAAGTTGCTACTCTAACAATAAGATTCTGAGTCTGATTTTCAGAGATCTCATGTCTACAGCTACAGGAAATTAGATTTTCCTTCAGGATACTCATAGAAACATCTACATCTGTCAGATAGCACTTAAGCTTCTCATTTGAAGACTTAAGCCCATCCTTTTCACTCCTTAATGTAGCCAGTGTATCTAACAACAACTAGCCAGCATTGCTATACCTCTTATTTCACAAAACTCTGTAAAGGTGTCAAAAACATTATCCCCCAGAACCTGGCTTCATACAGGCGAAGCATTAGGAGAATCGAATGGTGATATTTTGACTATCTCTTTTGCCAACTCACTCCATGGATTGGGAGTG
Source organism: Myrmecophaga tridactyla (assembly GCA_004026745.1). NCBI lineage: Eukaryota > Metazoa > Chordata > Mammalia > Pilosa > Myrmecophagidae > Myrmecophaga > Myrmecophaga tridactyla. Next base: position 2,530 of record PVIY010034921.1, read on the forward strand.
TCATTCTGATTATGGGAATCAGAGTCCTTAGTGCCTTTGAGTCCACTCAGAGTCGAAAACCATTCATAAAAACCCATCTTTAAGATTCTGTCTCTTAAGAACCCCTCCTGGTACCAAGATGTATTAGTTAAGGTTCTCTAGAGAAACAGAATCAACAGGGAACACTCGCAAATATAAAATTTATAAAAGTGTCTCACATGACCATAGGAACACAGAGTCCAAAATCTGCAGGGCAGGCTGTGAAGCTGATGATTCCAATGGAGGGTCTGTATGAACTCCACAGGAGAGGCTCACCAGCAGAAACAGAAAGAGCCTGTCTCTTCTGAATCCTCCTTAAAAGGCTTCCAGTGATCAGCTTAAGCATTACTCATTGCAGAAGACACTCCCCTTTGGCTGATTACAAATGGAATCAGCTGTGGATGTAGCTGACATGATCTTGATTTAATTCTATGAAATGTTCTCATCGCAAGAGACAAACCAGTACTTGCCCAACCAGAGAAACAGGTACCACTACTTGGCCAAGTTGACACATGAACCTGACCATGACACCACCCATCTCATATCTCTAACAAATTTTGCTGGTCTCAACCATTGCTGGGATACAGAGGTAGGTATTTTGAAAGTTAGTGAAGAAGAAGATATCATCTCTGCATTTAGACATAAAACAAGTTTGCAAATGAATATCTTAGGGGGCATCCCAAGATATGTGCCAAATTGCTATGATCATTCAGAAGAAGAGGATTTCCCAACATATTGGGAAAATTAAAGACCACTTAATAAGGAAGACACTCACATACTTACATATATGATTGACTGCATTTCCCTAACTTTAATCATTGAATATATATTCATAGAGAAAAACTGAATAAAACATTCTTATACTTTAAAAATAGTATGCACCTATGAGATCTACTAAAAAGATGCTGCTGGCTGAAAAAAAAAAGAGTAGGAGAGAGAGGTCTGGAGGAGAGTACAGAATTGAAGAGTATTAGTATGGATAACACAGGATAAAAAAGGGAGAAACAATAGATCTGACAAATAAAAACTGAATGATAAGATGGTTGAATTAAGAACTGCCTTTATAGTAAGAACTTTAAATGTTAATAGATTAAACTCCCCAATAAAAACACACAGATTTGAAGAAATGTTTTAAAAATATTCATCTATATGCTGTTTATAAGAGATTTAGACCCAAAGAAACAAATATGTTGAAAGTGAAAGGATGGAAAAAGATATTCTGTGCAAGTAGTAACCAAAATAGACTTTCAATATAAAAATGCCATAAAAGATATAAAAGGACACTATATAGTAGTAAAAGAGGCAATTCACCAAGAAGAAATAACAATCATAAAAATCTATGCTCCTAATCAAGGAACCCAAAGATACATGAGGCAAACACGGACAAAACTAAAGGAAGGAAATAATAAATGACTCTACCATAACAGAGGGTGATTTAAACATGCCACTCTCTCCAATGGATAGAACATCTAAACAGAGGCTCAATAAAATGACAGAGAGTCTAAATAATATGATAAACAAACCAGACCTAATAGACATATAGAGAGCATTGCATGCCAAAATTGTAGGATATACATTATTCTCCAATGCACATTCTCTAGGATAGGTTATATGCTGGGGCACAAAACGGGCCTTAATAAATTTAAAAAGAATGAAATTATACAGAACACTTTCTTTGGCCATAATGGAATGAAGTTGGAAATCAATAACAGAGAACTGGAAACTATGCAACTATATGAAGGTTAAACAACACAGTCAGTGGGTCAAAGAAGAAATTGCAAAAAAATCAGTAAATATTTAGAGATGGATGAAAATGAAAACACAATATATCAAAACTTATGGGATGCAGTGAAGGAAGTGCTCAGAGGAATAAGCACCTACATTAGAAAGGAATAATGAGCTAAAAATCATGACCTACTTGAACAAGTGAAGAAACTGGAGATGGAACAGCAGTCTAATCCCAAAGCAAGTGGAAGGAAAGAAAGATTAGAGCAGAAATTAATGAGATGGAACACACACACACACACACACACACGCAAATAGAGAGAATCAGTAAAATCAAAAGTTGGTTCTTTGAGGAGCTCAATAAAATCGACAAACCTTTAGCTAAAATTACAAAAATGAAAATAGAAAACCTGCAAATAAATGAAATCAGAAACAAGAGGGAGGGAGGTATTACCACAGACCCCAAGAAATAAAAAAGATCATAAGTAGGTATTATGAACAACTATATGAAACAAACTAGACAACTTAGATGAAATGGACAACTTCCTAGAAACACACAAACAGCCTACACTGACTCAAGAAGAAATAGAAGACCTCGACAAACCAATCACAAGTAAAGAGATTGAATGAGTCACCAAAAACCAACCAACAAAGAAAAGATCAAAACTAGATGGCTTCACAAGTGAGTTTTACCAAGCATTCCAAGATGAATTAACACCATTCCTGTTCAAACCCCTGAAAAAAAACACAAGAAAGCTACTTGAGTTAATAAACGATTTCAGCAAAGTAGCAGGATATGAGTTCATCAAGCAAAAATGAATGTTTTTTCTATATAGTAGTAATGAGCTATCGAAGGAGGTAATCAAGAAAAAAATTGTATTTACAGTAATGATTAAAAGAAAAAAAATCTAAGAATAAACTTAACCATGGATGTAAGGGACTTGTACACGGGAAACAACAAAACATTGCTAAAAGAAATCAAAGAACTGGATAAATGGAAAGACATTCTGTGTTCATGGATTGGAAGGGTAAATGTCATTAGGATGTCAATTCTGCCCAAATTCATCTACAGATTCAATGTAATTCCAATCCAAATTCCATCAGACTATTTTTCAAAAATGGAAAAACTAATTATCAATTTTATTTGGAAAGGTTTGGGACCTCAAATAGCTAAAAAAAATCTTGAAAAAGAAGAATGAAGTGGGAAGTATCATGCTTTCTGACTTTAAAACATATTATAAAGTCATAGTGGTCAAAACAGCATGTTACTGGCATAAAGATAGACATATTGATCAAGGGAATCAAATTGCTCTATGGTCAATTGATTTTTTACAAGTCTCCAAGCCCACTCAACTGGGACAGAACAGTCTCTTCAATCTATGGTGTTGGATATTCATAACCAAAAGAATGAGAGAGAACCCCTATCTCAACCCTATACAAAAATTAACACAAAATGAATCAAAGACCTAAATATAAGAACCAATGCCATAAAACTTGTAGAAGAAAATGTAGGGAAACATTTCCAAGATCTAGTGATAGGTGGTAGTTTCTTAGACTTTAGACTTTATACCCAAATACAAACAACAAAAGAAAAAAGTACGTAAATGGGAACTCCTGAAAATTGAATACTTCAGTGCTTCAAAGGACTTTATCAAAAGGGTGAAAAGGCAACCAATTCAATGGGAGGAAATATTTGGAAACCACATATCTGATAAGAGTTTGATATCCAGAATACATAAAGGAATCATACAATTCAAAAATAAAAAGACAACCTAATTTAAAAATGGGTAAAAAGCATAACTGGACATTTTTCCAAAAGGAAATACAGATGGCAAAAAGCACATGAAAAGATGCTCAGCTTCGCTAGCTATTAGAAAAATGAAAATCAAAACCACGTTGAGCTATCATCTCACGCTATTAGAATGGCCACCATTACACAAACAGGAAACTACAAGTGTTGGAGAGCATGTGGAGAAATTGGAACTCTTTTTTAAAACATTTTTTTATTCCTTAATATAATTTATATACAAACAAAAAAATAAAAAGCAATGATTTTCAAAGTACACTTCAACAAGTAGTTACAGAACAGATTTCAGAGTTTGTTATGGGTTACCATTCCACTATTTCAGATTTTTGCTCCTATCTGCTCCAAAACATAGGTGGCTAGGAGAATTTCTTTTTCTTTCTTTCTTTTTTTTTTTTTTTGTGAAAAATAGCATATACACAAAAAAGCACATCGCGACAATTAGTTGTTGAACAGATTGCAGAGTTTGGTATGTGTTACAATTCCACAATTTTAGGTATTTACTTCTAGCTGCTCTTAGATGATGGAAACTTAAAGAAATTTCAATGATTCAGCAATCATAGTCGTTTGTTAAACACTACCTTCTCTGTATAACTCCACCATAACCTTTGATCTCTTTCCTACTCTGTTTTTTTTTTTTTTTCTTTACATGGGCAGGCACCGGGAATTGAACCAGGGTCCTCTGGCATGGCAGGCAAGAACTCTGCCTGCTAAGCCACCGTGGCCCACCTCCTTTCCAACTCTTAAGGCATATTTGGGCTATGCCTATTCTAACTTTTTCATGTTGGAAGGAGCTGTCAATAATATGAGAAAGGGGGATGGAATTAGTTGATGTTCTGGAGAAGCTGGTCTCTCTGCATTTCAGGACTTAACTCTTTCAGGGACCTATCTGGAGATTGTAGGTTTCTGTAAAGTTATCCTAGTGCATGGAACCTTTATAGAATCCTACACAAGGTCCTAGGTGTTTTTAGGATTGGCTGGAATGGTTTTGGTTGGGGTTTGGCAAGTTATGGTATATAGCAATGTCTGACAGAAGCTTGTTTAAGAACGATCTCCAGAGTAGCTTCTTGACTCTGTTTGAACTGTCTCAGCCACTAATACCTTATTGGTTATACTCCTTTTCCGTCTTTTGGTCAGGATGTCATTGTTGATCCCATGGTGCCAGGGCTGGACTCATCCCTGGGAGTCATCTCCCATGCTACCAGGGAGACTTTCACCCCTGGATGTCATGTTTCACATGGGGAGAAGGGCAATGATTTCACTTGCAGAGTTGGGCTTAGACAGAGAGAGTCACATCTGTGCAACAAAAGAGGTCCTCCAGAAGTAACTCCTAGGCATACCTATAGGCAGGCTAAGCTTCTCTACTACATAATAAGCTCCATAAGAGCAAGTGTCAGAGAAATTGGGACTCTTATTCACTGCTAGTGGGAATGTAGAATGGTACAGCTGCTGTGGAGGATGGTTTGATAGCTCCTCAGGAAGCTAAGTATAGAGTTGCCTTACTACCCAGCAACCTTGCTACTTGAGATACCAGAAGATCTGAGAGCAGGGATGAGAACAGAATCTGCACACTGTTGTTCATAGTAGCATTATTCACAAATGCCAAAAGATAGAAACAATTCAAGTGTCCATCAACAGATGAATGAATAAACAAAATGTTTTATGTACATACTGTGGAATATTATTCAGCACTAGGAAAGAATGAAGTCCTGAAGCATGTAACAACATGGGTGAATCATGAGGACATCATATTAAGCAAAATAAGTCAAACATGAAAGGACAAATATTGTGTGATCTCACTGGTATGACACTATTAGAAGGAGTTAATAATAGAGCAGTTTATGGGTGGGTGAGTAATCAAGGCATGCATGAAAAGAAAATAATAATAATAATAGGTTGGGAATATGGGGAAATATCCCTATCTAAACTGTGGACAATAGTTAATAGTACTACCTTTTAACAATCTTTCATCAATTATAACAATGTCACTGCTGTCAAAAAAAAATAGTAGAATTACAAAAAAAGTACTACCATCAATTATAACAAATGTTCCACACCAATGCAAGTATTGGTGGTGGGGTGGTGTATGAGAATCTTGTATTTTATAGAAGATTGTTCTGTAAAACCCACAACTTCTCTAATAAAATAAAAATCAATACAAAATTATAGAGGGACTTAGGGAAAAAATGTACCTATATAAACATACTTGCATACATCATAACACCTTCTAAACTCCTTACAGGGTTCCTCAGGCCCTGCATTATTTGGTCTGTGTCTGTTTTCCTAGCACTGTGTAGCTCCCATCTCCACCTGCCTTCTTGTACTTCAGCCACGGTAACCTTCTTTTGGAATCAACTAGCTTTTTTTCTACACAGTGTCTTTACTGAGTCTGGTTTGGGCTTCCCCCTTTTCAAATGGCTAGCTCCATCTCAGCCTTTAGATTTTTAGCACAAATGTAACCTTCAAGAAGCTTCCTTTGCCTATGTGCCACAAGAAAGCCCCAACTGAAATTCTCTATCTCCTTACCGTGTTATTCCACTTTGTGCACACACAATTTATAACTAGCTGTTTCTTTGTTTGCATACTCACCTGTTTTCCCCACTACAATTTAAGTTCTGTGAGTAAAGATTATCTGTGTTCATTACTATATACAAGTTTCCTAGTACAGTGCCAGCTCAAAATAGGCGCTGATATAGAAATATAGATATTTCAGTGAATAAAAGATATGACTGTATCAGTGATGTGACCTTTTACCAACATATCAGAATATTGACTGCTAAATGGATATTGTTTCCTTATGCAGTCACACTGTTATGTATGTTTATTTAAATGACACATCCGTCATTCAAAATATTTTTTTAAGCACTTCTATTAGAATGACTCATCAGGGTATATTCTTTTGAATGACCTCAGTAACAATCAATCTCCTTTGAGGGCAATTTTTATGGAAATAGACAATTTTCTTTAGTTGTGAAGACTGCAGGATATAATTAATACTGTTCTTGGTCACATTAAAGTCCTTTTCGTTTGTTTTTTCCTGAGACGCTTAGGACCTGATGCCAAAGGCTTTTCTAACATAAGATTTCACGTGATGGCAATATCATTGAGAATGGTACATGGTGTAAAGGACAATGCACACTTGAACACTGTTCTGATATTTTTACTAAAAACATACTTTGCTTCCTTACTTTAGAATTACAACCATTAATTAAAAATAGGGCAGGCCATGCTGGCTCAGCAGGCAGACTTCTTACCTGTCATGCCGGAGACCCGGGTTCGATTCCAGTGCCTGCCCATGCAAAACAAAAACAAAAACAAAAAATAAACAAAAAAAACCTGAATAACTTTTAATGTACTTAATGATCTTTATTCAAATGAGTAGTTCTCAATTTTTTTGAGAATATAAATTAATTATGGCAGACCATACCTGCATAATAAGTGAAAAAAAAAACCTCTATAAATGCAAAAAAACAAAAACCAAAGCTAAATTGTCCCAACTGGGAGAAAAACTTGTCTTGGTGACAAGTTGACAAAGAACAGTAATTTAAGAAATGCAATTTTATTATTTTTAAGTGCTGTAGTCACATTGCTGACAGGGACAGGAAATGGGAAAGTAAGCTATGTCTTAAGAATCACTTAATTGTATTTTTAGTAACTATTATATTCATGTTTAACTGTTCTTACCTATAAAGCAATTTTATAATTATCTGAAAGTAGTTTCTTGCCCTTCAACCTTAATTAGGATAAATATTCACCTTCAGTAGATAGTTTCCCTAATCCGCTTTTTTTTTTTTTTTAATCTATGGAATAAAGTGAAATTTTAGTAGTACTAGTTATAACTATCCAAATACCTTAATGAGTATGGTGGGAGTTTAATCTTAAAAAAAATTTTAGCTAATAAAATTAGGGAAAGTATGTAGAGTCAAAGCTTATTTATACCTACATTTTCTTCCTGCAATTTCACTTCCTTATGAATTGCCGTGAACTCTACAAACTTGCCTATTCACAAGTCTGTCCTTATTGTTCTGTCTGATATTTGTGTTTTGATTTGGGTGCAGGCATGGGGAAAACAGATAGTAGAATTAATTCTGGGTTGAGGTTTTGTCAGGTGGGTGGAGTGAAGGGATCATGGGGCAAGACAGGATACTGATAGAGAATGACTGAAGTTCTACATATTCTACATTATGGAAGAGCTGTGAGAGTAATTGGGTAAGCACACTGGAAAGATGGGAGATTGATGCAAATGACTAGGACATCTGAATTTGTTTTTTTTTTTCTTTTGGTGATGGCATATTTCAACAGTTTCATTTTACATTCGACATGGGAATATGGCAAATATATCAATGGGCTGGAATTGAAGGACATTAGAGATGAGGTGGTCAATGGAGTGAGAGGCCAGAATATTGGCTGAGTTGTCCATGTGGACATTGGATTGACCCAGGATAATAACAGGACTTGGGTTTGAGAGAGAAACTATAAACTTGGTGTTCAACTTTGCATAAATGAAGGGCAGGGCAGGAGATGGCCAACAACAGCAGTGGAGAGAATTGAATGGCATGCAGGGAACTGGGTTCTAAAGATAGATAGAGGAGGATTTGTCTGGAATTGGTTCTGGAGAATGAGCTAAGCATGGTCTCTTTTCTCTCTTATCTGAAATAAATGGGATTCAAAACAATTACTTACTTCTCTTGAGAGGCTTGTCCTCAGGGAAGGGTCAAGTTTCAGTTGAGACCAGAGAAAATTAGTGAAGATAGAAGATACAGAGGAGCATGTCAATTATTGTTCCTGTTTTCATCTAAGAAATGTATGGGTGGGAAAGTAGGAGCTGGAAGTTGGGCAAGGCAAAAAGAAATGTAGCATAGTATGGAATGAGAGTACTGGGAGCAGGTAAAAGACAAGGGAGTTGTTTTCTTTAAAAATAAGCCCAGGAAAACAGGAATGAGATGGTGGGCTTATGGGCCTGACAGTTCTGTGGATAGTGGGGACACTTGAGTCTTACTGAATTCAGCAGATTGGAAGGGAGGCCTGGAGTTGGCACAGGAAAGAATGTTCCTTTTTTCCACAGGTCAGCAAAAGTGGGCAGATAAGAGGCTGCAGAAGGCTATGGCTGCAGAGAGTAGCATAAAGGGAGGCTTGAAGTATAGAATATAGGGCAGGCACTGGCCAATTTCCCTTCCTTGGCTGGATTCTGTTTTTACCAGAGTGGGATGGGGTGGTAGCTCAGTGCTTGCTCTGCTAACTGATAGATTTAGCCTGGCATTTTGGCCTTCAGCTGGTGTCCTGGTTCTCTTCCCACTGAATATCACTAATGGGCAATTTTCTTTCTTTCAACTTTTCTGAAAGGTCTACAATGAACATATATTACTTATAGAGGTGGGAAAAATCATTTAAAACAAAGTTAATTCATTAACAAATACTCATTAATAACTCCCATGTGTCAGGCTTTGCCAGGTATGGGCACATAAAGTCAAATGAAACAAAGTTTCTGCCTTTAAGAAGCAGTCAGATCAATAGAAAAATGGCCGAGCTTTACAAGTCTGTGATCTAGGCTACTTCTATTTCCAAAGAGTACATCAGAGATATTGAGATACTCAGGCTAAAGAACAAGCAAACTCACTTTCTAACACAAGCATCTTTATAATCAATGAACAACATAAGTTTGAAATATCCAGACAATTGCCTCTATTCTCCACCTCACTGTGGACACAGCCTTCAAGGACCTTCTTCAGTATTGTCCTTTATTTATTTATTTTGAGGGTTGTATTTATTTATTTCTCCCTGTTTGGTTTTTTTACACTTTTTTAAATTGTTAAATATAATTGTTACACATAAAGAAAAGTGATGAATTTCAAAATACAGTTTAACAAGTGGTTATAGAACAAATTTCAAAGTATGGTATGGGTTACAGTTCCACAATTTCAGATATTTCCTTCTAGCTGTTTCAATACACTAGAGACTAACAAGAAATATCAATACAGTGGTTCAGTAGCCACAATCATTTGTTAAATCCTATCTTCTGTTTCAACTCCTCCCTCTCATTTGATCCTTCTCCCAGTCTTCAGGGGTATTTAGGCAATGATCTTCTAACTTCTTCCTGTTGAAAAGGGGTGTTGACATTGTAGGGTAGGGGCAAGCACCTTGGAGAGACTGGTATCTCTGGGTTTCAGGACTGATCTGGCGTAGGCACAATTTGGGTATTTTAAGTTTCTGAAAAATAAACTTAGTGAGTGAAACTTTTATATAGCCTCAGATAGAGCCCTGGGTATTCTTTAGGGTTTTCAGGAATACTGTTGGTTGGGGCTTGGCATATCATGGCAGTTTGCAATATCTAGCTGAAGCTCACATGAATAAACTCCAGAATAACTCTTGACTCTATTTGAACTCTCTTAGCCACTGATAACTTATTTTGTTGCATTTCTTTTCTCCCTTTTGATCAGATAGGCATTACAGAGCCTATGATGCCAGGGCCAAGTTCATTCCTGGGAGTCATGGTCCACATTGCCATGGAGACTTACAGTCCTGGAAATCCTATGCCATTTAAGGGGAGAAGAGTAATGAGTTTACTTGCAAAGTTGGGCTTACAGAGAGAGAGAGAGGCCGCATCTGAGCAACAAAAGAGGCTGTCTGGAAGTGACTCAGGCATGATTATAGGTAGGCTTAGCTTTCCCATTACTGAAATAAGTTTCTTAAGAGTAAGACTCAAGACCAAGGGCTTGGCCTATTAACTTGGGAGTCCCTCGTGTTAGAGAGAGTATCAGGGATTTCCCAGGTGGGGATGTTTAATAGTTACATATTTTTTCTCCAACCCCTCAAGGGACTTTGCCAATTCATTTGAATTATCTTTCCAAGTACTCTGGAATGTATCAGGGTATGATACAGGTAATGTAAATTAAGCTATATAGAATTACAAGATCTCATTCCCAATTCTAGGCTCCATGTGTTTAGGTTATTTAAATGAACTGGCCAGACAAGTTAAGTTATTTAAGTTTTGCACAAATTGAATATCTCTTCCTTTGGTATCATATAGTAGGGGAAGTTCTAAAATACAGACAATATCATCCTTTACCCTATATTCTGATTTACTTTAGTCCCAACCAGATCAGATTCTTTCTTATCTCTAATTGAAGTCTCATCTCTTTTTGGCTTAACAGTTGCTGTATGGAGCAATGCTGGCTTTCAGAGCTGCAGAAATCCTACTCTGAGTATTAGGTGTCACGTAGGTACCCAAAGTTCCACGGAAATACCAGGTTATACACATGAAGCATAACCTATCTGAATTTAGAAATACGACTTATAGCTCAAGAACAAATGTGACCACAGTAAGAGCTTACAATCTAGGCCTCAATTTTCTTATAAGTATTTTCTAAAGGAAACCATATGATCTTTATACTTTTGTTCCTGGATTATTTTCATCAACATAATGTTCTCAAGTTTCATTCACCTCGGTGCATGCCTCATGACCTCATTCCTTTCTATAGCTTCACAATATTCCATATTTCGCATGTGTCATATATCTACATACTCTTCTCTTCCGGATGACTATAATTGCAAAGTAGAACTTGCTTTGACATTCAATGGCAGGACGATAGGATGCTACCACCCTTCTGTGGTATACACCGCAGTTCGCCCTTCTGCTTCTCAGTTGATGTACTCTTCAACCACCTTCATCCTTTGGGTATCATAGATAATGTTGCCACAAACATCAGTGTGCAAATGTCTATTTGAGTCCCTGCTTTCAGTTCTTCCAAGTATATTCCCAGTAACAGGATTGCCTAATCATATAATGGCCCTATATTTAGCCTACTGTGGAACTACTACATTACCCGCTGGAGGGGATGCACTGTTCTGCTACCCTACCAACATTGAATGGGTATACCACTCCACATTTTCTCTAGCATTTTAATCATTCTGTTTGTTTCTTTATTTTGAATGAGCAGTTTTGTTGAGATCTATTCATATAGCATATATTCTACCAAAAATAAATGATCAATGTCTTGCTGTATCCTCATTTAGTTGTATAGTCATCATCACTCTCAATTTTAGACTATTTTCACTGTTCCAAACAGAAAAGTAATAGGTAGACATACCGACACCAAAGAGAAAACCCCAAACACCCCATAATTCTTATCCTCACCCAATTATTTACCCATACTATTATTGTGATACTAGTGATATATTCCTGTTAAATATAGTCCATAGCAAACAAAAGGTATTTTTCCCATAAGCCACTATATTATTAAACTTTTTGTACAAGTGTTATTCCTTTAAAGTAGTTCATGCAAGAAGTTATTTATATTTGTAGTGCTAATAGGTGAGATTATGACTTTAAACAACCCCTTTTAATCTTATTCACCTTCAATATGATGCTATTACTTGTAATCCCATTAATGTACTACCAACACCTCTATCCATTCCCACACATGTAAGATCAATCTTAACAAGCCTATATAGATTAGATAACTGCTCTCCCTTCTCTAGCTTCTGTCTGTCTTTAGATACTCTATATTCTGCCGAGTTTACACATTCTAGGGGTTTCATATTAATGAAGTCATATAGTATCCTTTTGTGTCTGGCTTATTTCACTCAGCATTATGTCCTCAAGGTTCATTGATGATGTCATATGCTTCAGGACTTCATTTATTCTTACTGCTGCATAATAGTCCATTATATATATATCTCACATTTTGTTTACCCAGTCTTCTGTTGATGGACACCTGGATTGTTTCCATCTTTTGGCAGTTGTGAATAATGCCACTATGAGTATTCGTGTGCTAATGTCTGTTCATGTCACTGCTTTCAGAAGTTCAGTATATATACCGAGTAGTGGAATCACCAGGTCAGGTCATGTGGTAACTCAATATTTAGTTTTCTGAGAAACATCCAAATTGTATTCCGTGGTGGCTGTACCATTATACATCCCCACTGGCAATGGATACGTATCCCAATTTCTCCATATCCTCTCCAACATTTGAAGTTTTCAGTTTGTTTAATGGCAGCCATTCTTATAGGTGTAAGATGATATCTCATTGTGGTTTTGATTTGCACTTTTCTAGTAGCCAATGAAGTGAACATGTTTTCATGTGCTTTTTAGGTATTTGTATTTCCACTTGGGAAAAATGTCTATTCATATCTTTTTCCTATTTTATAATTGGGTTATTTTATTGTTGAGTTGTAGGATTTCTTTCTATATGCTGTATATCAAACTCATATGACTTCCAAATATTTTCTCCCATTGACTGATCTGCCTTTTTACCTTTTTAACAAAGTCCTTTGAGGCACAGAAGCATTTGATTTTGAGGAATTCCCATTTATCTATTTCTTCCTTCATTGCTCATGCATTGGTTGTAAATGATAAGAAACCATTGCCTAACACAAAATCTTGAAGAGGCTTCCCTGCATTTTCTTCTAGTAGTTTTATCGTATTGGCTCTTAATTTAGATGTTTGATCCATTTTGAGTTAATTTTTGTATAGGAAGTGAGGTAGAGGTCCTCTTTCATTCCTTTGGCTATGGATATCCAGTTCTCCCAGCCCCATTTATTGAAGGGAATATTTTTTCCCAGTTCAGTGGATTTGTGGACCTTGTCAAAAATCAATTGACCATAGATCTGTGGGTGTGTTTCTGAACTTTCTATTAGATTCCACTGGTTAATATGTTTATCTTTGTCCCAATACCATGCTGTTTTGACAGCTGTGGCTTTATTATGAGCTTTAAGTCAGGAAGTCTAAGTCCTCCCACTTAGTTCTTTTTTTTTTTTTTTTTTTACAATGGTTTTGGCAATTTGAGAACTGTTTCCCTTCCAAATAAATTTTATGACTAGCTTTTCCAAGCCTGAAAAGTAGGTTGTTGGAATTTTGATTGGTATTGTGTTGAATCTGTAGTCAACTCTACCCAAATTGATAATCTTCAAGACATTTAGCCCTCCTATCCATAGGTGGAAAGATTCCACCTATTTAGGTCTTCTTTGGTTTGCTTTAGCAAGGTGTTATGGTTTTTTGTGTAGAGGTCCTTTATAGGCTTGGTTAAGTTTTTTCCTAGATATGTGATTCTTTTAGTTGCTAGTGTAAATGAAAAATTATTTTCTTAATTGACTCCTCAGTTAGGTCATTACTAGTGTATAGAAACATTACTAACTTTTGCACATTAATCCTATATTGCACCACTTTGCTGAATTTGTTTTATCACAGATTTCTTGGGATTTTCCAAATATAGAATCATGTTATCTGCAAATAATGAGTTTTACAATTTTCTTTCCAATATAGATGCATTTTGTTTCTTTTTCATGCCTGATTGCTCTAGGTAGAACTTATATCACAATGTTGAATAATAGTGTTAACAGAGGGCACCCTTCTCTTATTCCTGATCTCAGAGGGAATGCTTTCAGTCTCTCACAATTGGGTATGATGCTGACTGTGGGTTTTTCATATATGCACTTTATCATATTGAGAAAATTTCCTTTGATTCCTACCTTTTGAAGTTTTAATTAGAAAAGGATGTTACATTTTGTCAAATGCTTTTTCAGCATTGAGATGATCATGTGTTTTTTTTCCTTTCAACTTGTTAATGTGTTGTACTACATTGATTGACTTTATGTTGAACCACCCTTTCATACCTGGAATGAACCCCACTTGGCCGTGGTGGATAATTCTGATAATGTGCTTTTGGATTCTATTTGCAAGTATTTTGTTGAGAATTTTTACATCTATATTCATTTGGGAGATTGGCCTATAGTTTTCTTTTCTTGTAGTATCTTTACCTGGCATTTGTATTAGTGATGTTTGCCTCATAAAACAAATTAAGGTAGTATAGTTTTTTTCCTCAGTTTTTTGGAAAATTTTTAGCAGGAATGGTGGTAGTTCTTTTTGGAATGTTTGGTAAAATTCCCCTGTGAAGCCATCTGGCCCGGAGTTTTCTTTGTAAGGATATTTTTGATGACTGACTGAATCTCTTTACTAGTGATTGATTTGTTGAGATCTTCTGTTTCTTCTCCAGTCTGTGTGGGGTGTTTATGTGTTTCTAGAAAATTATCCATTTCCTCTAAGTTGTCTAGTTTGTTGGCATATAGTTGTTCATAGCATTGTTCTTTGAGTTTCTTTATATTATTTTTTTAAAAATCATAATTTGGGAAGATGTTAAACACTAATTTGTGCAAGATTTCCAAATAAAATCTTTTCAAAATTTAAATTTTCTTGTTTTAGGGAAAATGGTCCTGCCATTCCTGATAAGATTTCCTTTAGATCTGGACTTAAACATCACTCTTTTGTATGGCCTTCCCTGGTGGTCCTGATTTAAAATTGCAGTAGTTTAAATTTGCAACCTTTATAGGCTTTTCTGATTTGTTTTCCATCAACAATCATTATTATTCTAAACACTATAAATTGTACTTGTTTGTCTTGTTTATTTTGCTCTCCTCAATGAAGCAAGATTTTTGTCTTTTGGTTACTTCTGTATCCCCAGCACCTAGAGAAGTGCTTGGTGCATAGTAAACACTCAATAAATATGTGTTGAATAAAGGAATGAAATTCTCCCCTATTCAGTCTGTACACTCAGGCAGTGATAATTTTTTTTCACAACTATTCAGAATCTACAATATTGGAAATCATTTTGAAGCAAATTCACAGCTTTTTAAATTAGCAAATTAAATGGAGAGATATTAGTATATGAGCAGATTTTGAATTCAATAGAATTTTTTCATATCAAGGATTTTAAAATGTTGTTGATGCTCTCACTTTTAGAATGCCCAGGCATAATTGGAGCAGTCATTCTATAGATGGTTTGGATGTCAGTAGTAAAGACATCAACCACAAAAGTGATGTGAAGAGAGATTCCCTATGTTTGCCTGGTGTTGCACTTACCAGGTCCCTGCCCCACCCTCCTGCCCTGCCTCCTCAACTTTCATCTTACTTTATACTCCCCCATATCTTGGTTCAGACTTTGTTCCTTGGTTCATAGAACACACACACTCCTCTACCAGCTACATGAGTCCATTGCCCAGCACTCTGATCTGGCCAGTTACTAGAGCAACCTTTTGGCTCCATGGCATAGTGCATCATCATGGAGCAGCCAGAGCTGAATAAGTTTGTCTGCTGCTCGGTGAGGGTGTCATCAGAGCTCCTTTTGCACTGAGAAAGATGTCACCAGAGCTCCCTTCCAGGATCGCCATCTTGTCACAAGAGGGAATTCAAGGATGAGACAAACAGATTAAACAAATGAGAAAAGTTTACTGAATAGAAAGTAAGTACACTCTCAAGGGGTGAGCGTAGGCATGCTTAAGGGAGAGACGTGCGTGTGGTTTGGCACATGGGTTTTTATTAGATTAAACAAGATTAAACAAGGATACATAGTGATTGGTTAGTAAATGTATCCTTGAGATATGGATACATAGTGATTGGTTAGTAAATGTAAATTAAGGATTGTAAGTGAGCTAATGCAGTAGGCTGAATGAACATTCAAATTAAGAATTGTAAATTAGCCTATCAAGCTTCTGAACTAATTGCACCGGAATCAGAGGCACCTCAGGGTCTGTGAGATGTTTTCTTATGTCTGGCCTGCCTAAAGGGGTGATGCTTTGCTGCTCTGGTCTTGCCTGCCAGACCACCCTACAGATGAAAGAGTCGGTATCTTGCAGCGCACCTGCAACTTATTCCCCACTTATTCATCTCATGGGCAGTTCTGTGTTAAATCAGAATTATGCTGTTTGATAGTTCCCTAATACCAGTGTATATGATTTGTAGACTCTCAAATTTTTGTTGAAGTTTCCTTCCCTTCCAGTAACTTGGAAAGAGCTGAAATTATCTAACATATGCTTGGAGCTCCCTCAGGCTGTTGCTGACTTTGTTGCCCTTTTGTCTTGGACTCTTGCTTGATGCCTCCTTTGATCTTATTTATTTGCATCCTCTCTCTTCTTCTTTTTGTCAATCTTGCTAAAGGTCCATCAATCTTATTGATTTTCTCATAAAACCAGCTTCTGGTTTTGTTGATTTTCACAATTTGTTTTCATGCTCTCAATTTCATTTATTTCTGCTCTAATCATCATTATTTCTTTCCTTTTGCTTGCTTTGGGGTTAGTTTGCTGTTCTTTCTCTACTTCCTCCAAGTGGACAGATAATTTCTCAATTTTTGCCCTTTCTTCTTTTTTGACATAGGCATTTAGGGCAATAAATTTCCCTCTTAGCACTGCCTTTGCTAAGTTGAGTTTTGATATGTTGTGTTTTCATTTTCATTTGCCTCGAGATATTTACTGATTTCTTTTATAATTTCTTCTTGACCCATTGGTTGTTTGAGAGTGTGTTGTTGAGAGTCCACATATTTGTGAATTTTCTGGCACTCAGCCTATTATTGATTTCCAACTTCATTCCTTTATGATCTGAGAAAGTGTTTTGTATGATTTCAATCTTTTTAAATTTATTAAGGCTTGCTTTGTGACCCAGCATATGGTCTATCCTTGAGAATGATCCATGAGCACTTGAGAAAAAGGTGTATTCTGCTGCTATAGGGTGTAATGTTTTATAAATGTCTGTTAAGTCTAGCTCATTTATTATATTATTCAAATTCTCTGTTTCTTTATTGATCCTCTGTCTAGATGTTCTGTCCATTGATGAGAGTGTTGAGTTGAAGTCTCCAACTATTATGGTAGATGTGTCTATTTCTCTTTTCAGTGTTTTCTGTGTTTGACGCATGTATTTTGAAGCATTCTGGCTTGGTGCATAAATATCTCCAACTATTATGGTAGATGTGTCTATTTCTCTTTTCAGTGTTTTCTGTGTTTGACGCATGTATTTTGGAGCATTCTGGCTTGGTGCATAAATATTTATGATTGTTATGTCTTCTTGCTGAATTGTTCCTTTTATTAATACATAGCATCCTTCTTTGTCTCTTTTAACTGTTTTACATTTGAAGTCTAATTTGTTGGATATTAGTATAGCTACTCCTGCTCTTTTCTGATTGTTATTTGCATGAAATATCTTTGCCAAACCTTTCACTTTCAACCTAGGTTTATCCTTGGGTCTAAGATGTGTTTCCTGTAGACAGCATATAGATGGGTCCTGTTTTTTAATCCATTCTGCCAGTCTATATCTTTTGATTGGGGAGTTTAATCCATTAACATTTAGTGTTATTACTGTATGGATAGTACTTTCTTCTGTCATTTTGCCTTTTGGATTTTATATGTCATATCTAATTTTCCTTTGTTTTACCTTTACTCATAATTTTCATTTCTACACTCTTCTCCACACCTGTCTCTTCTGTCTTTTCATA
>PVIY010034922.1:0-26763 GCA_004026745.1 Myrmecophaga tridactyla
TCTGTGAATGTGAAAACCTTGTGTCTGATGCTCCTTTTAGCTACTATATCAACAGAAGAGTAGAACATATGGAATAAAAATAAATAATAGGGGGAACAAATGTTAAAATAAATTTAGTTTGAAATGCTAGTGATAAATGAAAGCAAGGGGTAAGGGGTATGGTATGTATAATCTTTTTTTCTCTATTATTGTTTTATTTTTTTTCTGTTGTCTTTTTATTTCTTTTTCTAAATCGATGCAAATGTTCTAAGAAATGATGAATATGCAACTATGTGATAATATTAAGAATTACTGATTGTATATGTAGAATGGAATGATATCTTAATGTTCTTTTGTTAAGTTTTTTAATTAATAAAAAAGTTTATAAAAAATATATATACTTGGGAAAAAAATAAAATAAAATAAATAAATAAAGCATCAGTGGCAAAGAGAGATCAAATGAAGTCAAGAGGCTGTTCTGGAGGCTACTCTAATGCAAGCTTCAGTTAGATAGTACTAATTGCCATGGTTTGCTAAAACCCCAACAACATCACTCAGTTGACCTAGGGCTCCAACTGAGACTCCATAAATGTTTCATGCACTAGGTTAAGCCTTCCTGGAACATATAATTCCCAAAGGGCTCCTAGGTCAGATAAATCCTGAAACTCAGAAGGACCAGCCTCTCAAACATCAATTAACTGCATCCCCCTATCCTTTAGTGTGGACACCCCTTCTCAACATGAAAAAGTTAGAACAGACATTCTCCAAAGGTCCATATAGATTGAGAGAAGGATCAATGGAGAAGGAGGAGGCATAACAGAGAAAATGAGTATGTTTGCTGAATCACTATATTAATATTCCTTCTAGCCTCCAGAGTTTTGGAGCAACCAGAAGGAAAAATCTGGGTTAGTGGAATGGTAGCCCATGACAAACTCTGGAATCTGTTCCATAACTACTTTCTGAATTTGAAAACTTGCTTTTTTTCTTTCTTTGCTGTATATGTGTTATGTTTTATAATTAATAAAACATTTTTAAAATTGCATAAAATGTACTATGATTGTTATTCCGTAAGAACCTCAGCATTTGGAGCACAGTTTCCTCCCCACCCTGCTTTCTACCACCACCCATGCAGTTGATTCTTCAGTACTTATCCTATCATACCACCGTAGATGCTTCAACTCCAATCATATTTTTCTCCACTCCCTCCATTAACCCATAACATGTCACAATCACTTATCATTGGACTCTTCTGTCTCCAAAGTTGTTGCAGCTGAGATTCTCCTCTTTGTTTAAAGCCACCTGTCCTCTGGCCCTTCCTGCTCCCTCACACCTTCTGAAACTTCTCTCTGTCTTCTTGATCACCTACTTCAGCCTGCCCTTATTCCCCTATGCCCATTGGAACACTTTGTTTTCATCTGCTCCCTACTTACCAGATCATCAGTTGTTTAGTCTACATTCCACATGGTGACATAGAATCCCATATCTGTTGATCTTCTAACAATTTTGTGTTGCTAATCCTCAATCTCAGCTTCTTCTTTTGTGTTTTCAACATCCTGTGACATGTGCCCAAGGTCTTGGTAATAAGACTCATCACATCAACATTAAGAGATGTGACAAATACCAAAAATAAGATTAGTTCTTACATATTATCTGAGGCAGAATTACAATAAGTTTTAAGTATCCTTCAAAAATAGTATTGCCAGATCAAATAATTTGGAGAAATATTTGGTTAAGTAAGATTTACAAATTTTTTATAGTCCAATATCTTAGAGCTGTTAAATATACTCACAGGTATTATATCTTTAAGAAGATATGGCTGACAAAGTTTCTCAAATTTATTTGACTCCAGGAGTTTCAGGGAAACATTCATTTATTATGATCTCAAATAATCACACATCACAATCCCCCATGATGTCTGGGTATTGTGGCTTGGCAAGAGAGGTTTCACCCCCAAGAAAAGGCATACTTTATTTCATCTGATTTGTTATTCCATTCTGTTCATTGACAACAGAAATCATTCACCTGCACTTGAAGCTTAGCCCAGCATTTGTCCATAAGTTGGTTCTACACAGGGCTGCCTGCTGCCCACGGGAAGAGCAGAACTCAAAAGCTCCTAAAAGGGGCTCTGCAATCACAGTGGGCAGTTGTGTTACTGGTCTTGGAGGTCCACAGTGCCCCTACCTGGTTCTCAGTGGTGCCTGCCCTGAGGAGCTAAAGATAACAGCTGAGGTACCACCAACAATCAGTCTAACCATTCCTACTAGCCTGCGGAGGTTCACTGATCATTGCTGCCTAGAATCCAGAGGCTACTTCAGTTCATATAGTTGAGGGCCCTTCTGAGCCACCAGCTTTACTGCCTACTCATTGGCACCAAACCAGCAGATGCAGATTCCTGCCAATTCACGAGTGTGAGCTGGTCTGAAAAGTATGAAGAAATATACCATCCCTTTGATGTCATGCTTGGCCAGGGGTATTGCTCAGCAAAATTGCCAGGACCTCAAGGGTAAAATGGCTCAATCCTTTTTATTCCCACTGGTTGCCATTTTCCCCAAGGTGTGTTCATGCTCCAAGGGCCCCAGGGGCTGGGTCAGCCACATACAGTCCCTGTGAGGATGTAAGCCCCTTCCATCTACAAAAGGGACAGCCTGGTGGTATACACTCACTTTAATGTGAAGAGTAGTTCAAGGCAGGGAAAGGGACAGGTAGGTGTTTTCTACTGTGGAGAAGCCCCCTTATTTCCAAAGCAAATGTCAGAAGCTGCCCTGTTTAAAGCCCTAAATCCCAGAGTCAAATGATGA
Source organism: Myrmecophaga tridactyla (assembly GCA_004026745.1). Taxonomy (NCBI): domain Eukaryota; kingdom Metazoa; phylum Chordata; class Mammalia; order Pilosa; family Myrmecophagidae; genus Myrmecophaga; species Myrmecophaga tridactyla. The sequence goes on from PVIY010034922.1 coordinate 2,778, forward strand.
AGGAGTAATGAAGCAAAAATAGAAAAGAAAAATCAGTTCAGTAATATAAGACAGCGTAAGGATTAGCTAATTTATTTGAAGCACTCGACACATTACTGGCACATAGTGAGTCCTCCTTCACCGTCCTTCATAATAGTGGTGGATGTCACATCATTCTGAATGAAAATCACAGCTATAGGCCACCTTCTCCCCAAAGGAGAACAGCAAGTTCGACCTAAATGTTGCTCAGAAGGAACTGATGAAACTATTCACTGCTGTGGCCTCTGGAAATTAAGGTTGGTACACAAAGGCATGTGAATTACAGTGTAATTTCTGCCATAAACTATCCCCTATTAAAGGAAAGACAAAAACTCTATAGTGACCAACACACAAAGTGTTGATTTTATGTACTTGAAAGATAAAAGAGGGTATGCCATGGGAGAAATTCACTGAGTATTTCCCTCAGAGGAAAAAGATGTGCGGTGGGGGGAACGAGGAGGTGGTGGGTTGGGTAAGAATGCAAGATTGTAGAAGGTTATATATTAAAAAGGGATGAATAAGAATTGAAGTTGTTCCCTCTATAGAATAAGTCCATGAATCCATGTACTCTTGGACATGTCCAGCTATTCATTGGTTAAGGAAAAGTTTTCATTTGGGTTTGCAAAGGTCTGGTGTGCCAGAGCATCCTTATCCATCAGTTGGCAGTAGGCCCTGCTCTGTGCCAAGAGCAGTTCTAGGTATTGGAGTCAAGTAGGTGGAGAGGGTGTTGATGAAGCGGTGATAAACTCCTATAGCCACATCTTTAGAATAAAAAACATTGTGGGGCTTATTTTTACCATGTCCCCAAAGTATATCAAGAGGATAAATATAAAACAAACCAGAAAAAAGAAAGTTCCATGAGGGGCCCAAGCCATGATGCCCAGGTCGGCAGCTCAGCTCATGCTTGTCTGTCTGTAGAAGTCAGAGTGTAAGAAGAAAGAAATTCTACTCGAGGGCTAGGAAGGATGATGCCAAGAAGACAGCGAGGCCCTGTAGGCAGGGAATGGCACCAGGAACAGCAGGACAGGTGCATCTTTGGATCAACGCATATCCTGGATTTGTCCTGACACTTTTTAAAGCCACCTAAAACACTCACATCCATGCAGTGTAAAATTTCCTCCAGATAGAACAGTGCAATATTACTGAAAATTCTAGAGATACACTTCAGGCTCTATAAGATTTTATGAATACACACCTGGAGAAACATATAGGACTACTAAAATAGATTCTGCCACTTATTCCCTGGCACTGATGTTCCATCTCTCTTTAGATGAAACAGTTCTCTCATTAACTGTAACAATGGCTACAATGTTCATGGAATATTTTTAGTTGTTTCATGTACAGACCGTGGAGGTTTGATTATATACTCTCTCAAACTTTAATGAGCCTAAGAATCACCTGGGGATCTTGTTAAAATGCAGATTTTGATTCAATAGCCAGGGGAAGAGCCCGAGATTTGACATTTTTAATGAGCTCCTAGGGGATGCACTTGCTCCTTGTCCAATGACCACATTTTGTGTAGCTAGATTTAACATCTTAGATTATCACCACCTCTGAATTAGACAAGACTTTCTAATTTCAAAACTTTGGTTTTACTACAAGGATCATTACTTTCTTAGACTCTCCACTTTCTTTCACTTTCATCACCAACACTATCAACTTAAATAATAATGATAAAAATAATAACTATTTCTGGCCAACTGGCTTACCAGAAGATGTCCAGATCAGAACATCATTAAGGCAATGCTTTTTCCCCAAAGATGTGGCATTCTAGGGCTGGCTGCCTGCAATGCTTGGTCCTAAGATTGTCGCATGGCAAGGCACCTGGCAGCATCTCCTGGTCTCCCCTTCTATTCTGGTTTCTGTTGATGTTCAACTTCTTGCTTCCTGTGGTTTTCTCTCTTTGTGTCTGAATTTCATTCTCTTATAAAGGATTAAGACCCATCCTGATTGAGATGGGCCACATCCTAACTCAAATAACATCATCAGAAGGTCCTACTCACAAAGGGTCCACACCCACAGGACTGGATTAACTTTAAGAACTTGATTTTTTAGGTATAGACTTCAAACCACCACACCCACCCATAAGCTACTTTGTAGAAAATCAGTAAGTCAAAAGCAAAGCCCATCTGAGATGAAGATCCCAGGCTTTAGGTCAACTAGTGCTTCTTAAACTTGAATGTGTGTAAGAATTTCACTGGAGAGTTTGTGCAAAGGCAGAATCCTGGGTCTTGGCCCCAAGGGTGCTGATTCAAGTAGGTCTGGGGTAAAGTCCAAGAACTTGCATTTCTAACAAGCTTCAGGTGGACTATCACAGGATGGCCCAGAGGTAGGACTGGGTTCTGCTCCTTGGTTAAAGGATAGGCTTACAAATAATTCCATTTCTTGCTTCAGTATTGAAAAAGAGTTGGCTCTAGAGGGGAATGGGAAAAGGAGAGGATTGGTTTTCATTTTATTTAAAATTAACATAAAATTTTAACAACCCCCCCCCAAAAAAAATACTCCTCCATAAAATAAATTTTTGCATGACTTTGGAGTTTCAGAGATGCTGGTAAAGAATTAAAATCATGAATACCCAAACTTTCTATGTTGGGCAACTCCTTGGAATCTGTTTTCTCAGAGTGGACAAGAAAGAGAAGAGACAGAGGAGAATGATAGGCAGATGCTGGAGGGCCCTCTGCTACCTGCAGGAGATTCCGTATCTCCAGGACATCTATTGAAGGAGAATGTCATGATTGATGGCCTTTTGGAAAGGCTATTCTAAAGGTGAACTAGTAGATGCTCTGGACAAAAGTGAGACTGAAGAGTAGATATTTTCTGAAGTACAAAATCAGCTCTTTTCAACATGCATGTTGTGTTGGAGTATAATGGATTATGTGAGGTCTTACCTAGTTTGATTCACCATCAATATATTTCTCAGTACAAAAGTATTTTTAAATGATTCTTTTATGCCTGAAGAATACCCCTGGAAGTCTATAGATTTGCACATATCTCTAAGGAACTTTCCAGATGATAAAATCTAATTGCATCTAAAAGGCTCTGAAGTCACTCTTCAAGTGAAATCAAGCTTGAAGACGAAGCAACAAAACAGGCTTGGAGATGGCAATTATTTTTAGTAGCCACTGTTAATATATGAATCCTGTTATTTTTATTAAATATAAGAAGTATCTATTTTAGTCACTGCTTTAGAAGACTTACTATGGATCCTTTAGAACATGGTAATACTTTATAAGGAGATTCTTTCAGCACATGAGAATCTAATCATGTACTAAAAAATTCTGCTGAAGAATAAGTTTTATAGCTAGGTGAATGTGTAATTTGTTTTTATTTTCTATCCAAATTGATACATTTAATATACTTATGATCATCCCGAATTTAGGTATAGCATGATTTATAAATTTTAAAGCATTTATAAACTTTATGTGAAAATTGTTCAATTTTTAAATGCCATGATAAATAACCTCTTCTGTAGATACACTATACAATTTCCAACAGTGAACTAAACTGTAGCAACTTCTCCTTTTCCTGTGGTTGAATGGATACATACTTTCATTTTTCTGCCAGGATAAGCCTTTTTTAAATTAAAAAAACTATATACCATAAACTCTCTCTATTATATTTTTTATTCTAGGTTTGGCCTTTACTGGTAACATTTAGTTTCTTTTGCCTTTTAAACACTAGCTTTGAAAGTATTAAAGATCAGTCCAAGTGTGTTTTGATAAGTTCTCCTTTTCCTACTGTATTATTCAAGAATACTCATTTTATGGGTCAAGTTACTTGTGTGAGTTTTTTTGCACATTTTCCTTCTTTGACCACATAGCAAAATTCTCCCAAATTTTGAAATACAGGTAAACTCAGCTTCATAGCATTGCATATTGTATATATGCATATAGTTTTATATATATATATACCTATTATATATATATATATATATATATCTTATGGTTATATAAGTTTACTGAAACAGGAAAAAATGATTTAACATAAAAATATTCACCAAATTTTGAAAAGGGCTCTGAGAAGGTCTAGGACTTTTAAAGCTATTCTTTCTATTAGCTTTCTACTATTTCTGATCTGTGAGTTCACATGACTATAGAATTGATAGTTTGGGCTAATTTTAGTCATCTTTCCAATGATTTTTGTGCAATTAATGACCCAATATGTGTTCATAGTAATTTCATTGAATAGTCACTAAGTACTATCATTGATGAGCATGAAGTTAGTGCTTCCTCCACATTAAAGGAATGTGGAGGAAGTGTAAGACTGCAAGACAGAGAGGGCACTGACAGCCTCTAAAAGTGTAGCCTGTAAGAATTAAATTGACAGAGAAAGTGTTACTCTCGAAAGTCAAAAATAATGGCCAATGGCTTCTAAAGAAGGTTCTGTCTCTGACTATGTATGTTTACATCCCTTTTGTAAATGAAACCAAAATATCAGCAGCAGGATGCTGATTGGCCTTGCTAATGGATTTTAGGCAGTATTATTATTACTATTATTTTTATTATTACCTCCTTTTGCCAGCAGCCTCCCAGGAATGTGAAGAGAAAGAGCTTCTCTCTCCTTCCTCCTCCTGTGTCCTCCGATGTTTCCAATCTTTCAGAGCCAAGAGGATTTTCCTCTTACATTCATTCATTTATTCATTGTTTTTAGTCCCTCACTCAACGTTCATTTATTTGGTAGATTCTATCATTCAGGCATCATATTGCAATTTAAGATATTTTCAGTTTTCACACTATGAACTCTCCTAGAATACATTGAAGAATAAAAGAGAGATTGAAAGGATATAATAGTAGTTAAGAATGTGAGCTGCCAATCCAGCCTCCACCCTCTACTTGCTATATGACCTTGGGCGAGTGATTCACTTCTCCCAAAGCTTATCATCTATAAAATGAAAAGAGTATTAGCAGATACATAAGAAATGGGTTTGTTGTGGAAAATACATAAGATGGTATGTAAGTCTCTCAGAACCATTCTCGTCAACAGGTAAATCTTGGCACCTTTTTATTCTGGGAATGGTACCCCAGGCTGCCCATATCCAGCTACAGAGCTTATCTTCACCAGAGTTGTCCACACACGCCTTTGAGGATAATATGCATGTGCTCCGCACACCCATGGTTGACAGTAGCTTACTTTGGGCTCTTACAAAGCTTCGCGCACCCCACCCCTCACAGACCATGGCCTCTCCAGTTTTTCCTGAACCCAGAGGTTAAAAAAAAAGGCTTTTGAAAAATAATAAATAATAAATTTAAATAAATACATAAAAAGGTTCTCAATCTTTCCATATCTGAAGGCTCACCTTAAAGTCCCTGAATTTTCCAAGTCTGAGTCACCTTCACATTTAGGCATCTTCATAATGGCTGGTTTAACTAACTATTATATGTACATACCACAATTATTATGCTAATTAATATGAGAAAGGAAAGCAAATAAAAAGTAGTACAAAAGTTGATGATTTCATGTGCTTTAGAAAAACATCTGGATATTTGGATGACTGTAAACCAAATCCATATTGAACTAGCTACTCCTCTTCAACCTTCTGTGCCTGCTTAGATATAACTTCCAGATATGGTCCCACTCACGAGCTTCCCATTAGGTGTGAACTTCCAGTAGAGGCAGTGGTGTCTCTGGAGGCTAAACTCTTGGTTGGGCTTAATCAAAATTTATAAAATAGTTCTCCCAATGCCACTTATTGCATAAACCAACTTTGTTTACTTATCCAAAACACTTTGATATTTATAGGTGTAAGGGATGGTGGACTCCTTCCACTCAAAGAAGTAACTTAAGTCTTGACCTTCTAACCTGGCCCACATCCCCCTGAAACAACATATGATTAATAAAGGATTCAACATATCCTCATCTGTGATTGGTCAAGTGTGAGGCTTACTTGATTGGTCCCCTCTAAGGGCAGCTAAACACACAAATGAAGGATTCAACATATCTTTAACTGTGATTGGTCAAAAGCAAATGAATAATTGTGATAATAAAGTGTAGAAAATAAACTTTTTAATTGATTAGTTTCCGAGACTAGATTGTACCTCTTAAGTAGCCAGCCAATGATGAACTAAGAGAGGGACTCCTTTGCTTTAGGGATGAAGATAAAAGGAGCCTGCGTGCTCCCACACTTTGCACTTGCTTGCCACTTGTTCCTGTGAGTACCCTTTCTCATGAGAAAGAAATAAAAGAGCATTTGCCATGCTGTGTGAGTGTTCAAAGAACTAACCTGAGCTGGTAACACTTGAGCTAATAACACTGAGCTAATAACACTGAGCTGGTAACACTACTCCATACATAGGGATGCTCATTGAAGCATTATAATAGCAAAAAGAAAAAAAAGCCAATCAATGTTGTAAAATAAACTGGTACATCAACAAAAACAAACAAACAACAGCAAAACAAAACAAAAGGCTCTAAATGTTCCTAATGCACAAACCTCTGGTTCTGATAGGGCCTGGTTTGCGAAATGGATTCTAACCCATAGAACCCCTGGACTTTATCCTCTCCATTCTGCGGGCATTTGTGGGCATGTTAGAACCACCCTGTCTTGGGTAGCAGATATCCCTCCCTGACATGTTGAGTGCTTTCCTTCTAGTGCTCAGGCTGCATACATTCTCCACCTTGTGTTGAACAAAATTCTACTACATTTTTCAAGGCCTTGTTCAAACTAATCCTCATCCCTGGAGCCAGCTCTGACTTCCCTGCTTCTATCACGTTGCAAAATTAACAATTCTTTATGAGGGTCCATATAACTTTGGCTATACAAGAATGTGGTGTTTTATTTTACATCACAGGTATAAAATGAGGTAGTGATAATTGACAAGAATATCTTTATGGTGATAATGGTTGTGCCCTGGTGAGATTATTTCTCTTTAAAAAGACACATGGTAGAAGAGTTTAGACTTTTTATCAACAGGGAATCTGCACCATCCCTGAAGGCATTCAGCTCCCAGCTCCCCTACAGAACTCCTGGAGGGAAGCCTTTTGGAGTCTTTTTGCAAATTTTTGAAGGAAAAATAGAAGATTATCCCGGATAACCTTTTAGGTCTTTAGAGTAAATTGACCAATATATAGCCTTAGGATCAAATGCAATACTCTCATTTGGAATCTGTTTCAGTTTGCTAAGCTGCCTAAAGCAAGCAGATACCATAATATAGGTTGATTTTCTTTTTTTAATTTTTTTTATTGTATAATATAACATATTTACAAAGCAAGGAAAGAAAACAACAATCATTTTCAAAGCACTCTTCAACAAGTAGTTACATGACAGATCCCAGAGGCTAGAGGGAATATATAAATATATATATATATATATTTTATCATCACTTTCTTTTTCTTTTTTGTGAAAAATAACAATCCAAAAAAGCAATAATGCACAGTGCAACATTTACTCGTGGAACAGTTTTCAGAGTTTGGTATGGGTTACGATTCTACAATTTTAGGTTTTCACTTTTAACTGCTCTAAGATACTGTAGACTAAAAGAAATATCAATATAATGATTCAGCAATTATACTCATTTGTTAAACCCTCTGTCTCTCTCATTAGAGGATTAAGAGGATTAAAGACTCTAGTTAGAGGATTAAGACCCACCCTGGGCCAATTCATTTTAACTGAAGTAACCTAATCAAAAGGCTCTACTTGCTATAGGTTCATATCAACTGAAATGGATTAGGTTTAAGAACATGATTTCCTGGGCACATACAGTTTCAAACCACCATCAGATATTTTCAATATCTCAACTTCCCAATCAATTTATCTACTCAGTAGCATGTAAGCTCTCATTCCTGCAAAGGGGAACTTCGTTGCACTTGTGGCTTCTAATCTGTATTTTCTTTATCCATGTGGTGTGTATTTGCTGTATTTTGAAGAATATTCAAACCTGCTATAGAAGACACAAAGAATGAAATTGCTGAAGCTCCTAAGGTGGTTAAGCACGGACAGTAAGTAAGGTAAGCAGTGGCCACGGGTCCTCGGCCATACATCCCTCTGATAGAGCAGGGGTGTGTCCTCAGCGCCCCTTCCCCCAGCCCCTTCCATCCATGAGTCCTTCTGGTGCCCGACTGTGGTCCTCATGATGAGGCAGATGGAGAGAAAGGACATGTGAAGCCGTGTACTCCTCTGCCCGGCATGCACCCTGGCCTGCATGTTCACTTCGCCTCTTCTCCTTGTTTCTCCCTGCATTTCAAATTGATCAAATAAAAATCGTTAGACTTAGGTTCTGTGGCCTCTGGGCCAGCCTGTCTGGTAGCATATGTAGAGCCTACTACGGCATCAGGGTGATCCCCACACCATCTAATTCTACTAGCCTTATTGTTCGTGGCTGTGATTTTCTTCCAAATTTTCTTGTTGGTGATGATTTAATACTCAGGCCCACTTTCCTTAGAGTTGCTTCTACTCTCATTGGTTGTGGAATAGCATGGTCTTGTGCATCTGCTCACTACTTATCAAAATCTTTTTAAACTGTGAAATGCTAGTGATCAATGAAAGGGAGGGGTAAGGGGTATGGTATGTAAAATTTTTTTTTTTCTGTTTTCGTTTTATTTTTCTGTTGTCTTTTTATTTCTTTTTCTGAATTGATGCAAATGTTCTGGGAAATGATCATGATGATGAATATGCAACTATGTGATGATATTGTGAATTGCTGAGTGTATGTGTAGAGCGGAGTGAGCATGTGTTGGGAATGTTTGTGTTTCTTTCTTGTAATTTTTTTTAATTAATAAAAATTTTTTTTTAATCTTTTTAAATTGGCCCAAGACTTCAAAACCCATCCGTTTCCTCCCTACAGCCCAGGTTTGCTCTCTGCATCCCAGTACGAAGATTTCCTTTCTAATCCTAGTAAATCTACAATTGGGGAATCACAAAAAGAAAGGAGTTGTCCTTTTAAAACCCAAGACTTTTAGGGACTGAGCTTCCCAGTAAGTAAAAGTTATTCCAAACAATTAGGCTTTTATATATACTACTAAAAGTGGTTTTAAAAAATTAATCAATTAATTTATTTTCCAACTGTGCTGATTCACCTCCATAACTGTCATATATTCAGGCAATGAGAGACTGAGAGAGAATAAAGCATTTCTCATTTGACAAATTATTTTCTGATAGCTAAAAATTTATCAGTACTCTTTCTACACAATTAAGGAAGCTCAATACCACCAATTTTTTGTCCACGTGTTCAGCCATGGAACCACAAAACCAGCCTCAGGTATTGGAGCTTTCCTGACATGTCAGCAGCGAAATGACAAACTGGTCTTTTGGAAGACAAAATTTCAGCTCTACAAACCTGAGGGAAAAAAAGTATATCTGGAACGGTTGTGTGTATTAACAAAGTTAAAAGGTCAGGAAAATATTGTCACTTTCTGTGAGAAATTTGTGTTTATTTGTACCTTAGTGGCTATATAATCACTTAGAAATGTCAGGTAAGAGCCAAGCAGTTATTAGTCATAATATTTTGTCTTTGTTGTTTTATCATCAACTTAAGAATACATAATGAAACGAAGGTGTTGATACCCAATGAATTATCACATACCACCTTGTCCCAGGAAGAATTTGCTGCAGGAGCCAGGTTCACGTACATCTATTTTTTAACTTTTTTTTTTTGCATGGACAGGTACCAGAAATTGAACCGAGGTCTCCAGAATGGCAGGTGAGAACTCTGCCTGCTGAGCCACTGTGGCCTGCCCTGCACACATCCAATTTTGTTTAACCAAAAATGTGAACTGATGCTTTGGGCCGACTAAGCACTTTGCTTATATTTTCAATATGTGGGCTTGAGCAACCCAGATCCATAACAAGCAGGCACAGCACAGTTAGAATTAATAAAACTAGTGATGGTAACAATTGTGCTTTGTTGGAATTACGGCTAGTGTTACACATTCTAAGTTCAGAAAATTACCAGCTCAGGCAAGTCTCTGTTTCACTTCATTGACGGAATCGATCACAGAATAGGTCCTATTGCCAACCACCCTCTTACATTATCACTTCTTGCCATTCTGTCTACACAAAGGGAGGCCAGCCTCAAAGACCACAGTGTTGCTGAAAAGAAATTCTTCTTCCTCTTCCCTCAGAAAGTGTTGACTCCCCATTGCCAAAGGAGCAAGGCATCAGGGAGTTTGTTATATGGAGAAATTTTCCTCCGTGCTGCTATAGAAAAGAAATTTAGGGGGAGACTGGTGGTGGAAGACTATGAGCCACTCTCTTTCTATTCCTAACTGATACAGAAGACAGATTTTTTTTGGGGGGGTGTGGGGTGTGATGCATGGTCCGGGAATAGAATTCGGGTCTCCCATGAAAGGTGAGCCTTCTGCCACTGAACCACCCATGGACCCTTTCAAAAGACTCTTTTGATAGGAAAAAACAATAAGTAGATGACTACAACAGATTTCCCTCTTTTTCACACCACAATAAGAAAATGCTATTATCTTTAAAATCAGTTATACTGTTTCATCTAAGTCCCTGTAGAACATTTTCTGCTTAAAAAAGTCATAGTTTCCATGACATGACAGAATATAAACCAAACCATGTTAGCTTCCGTTGGCCTCTTGAGATGTCAGGAAATCTTATATTACATTAGAATCAATGTCACTTTCAGGAGCTACTGCAGGAACAAGAGAGAATGACTGACATATTTCATTAACTGCTGTTGTAAAATGACAAAGAAGTAGAAAATAAAAATCTGAAAGAAGGCATCCTTTAGGAGACTACCAGGTTGAAACTATGTAATGCCAAATATCCAGATGAAAACAAAGTAATTCCCACAGATTTAGTTTGCTTAATGACAGTGGGTATTGACAAGATATAGACATATCATGTGAATGACTGTTTAAATTTAACACCCTTTTGTCCAAATCTTGGGCATTGCCTGGAAACAGCCAAAGACCTGTAGCAGTAAAATATAAAATGAGCTAAATGTGCCTGTTGAGATGCTGCATCACACAAATATGACTTCCAGCCTCTTAAAATAGTCACTCAATATTCAATCACTTTTAACACACAATTGATTTTTGAGATTGATCTGCCTAGAGCTTGGAACTAAGTTCTAGAAATAAGACAAAACAATATATTTCATATTTCATATCTTCTAGCTTTAAAATAAGATATTCATTTTGTATTTGAAAGTCCCAGGTTGGTCAGAGGTCAGAGACATTTAGCAGAGACAGAGACAGGATACTGGCAGTGGAGGAAGGAAGGTTTATTAGCAGAGAAACAGCATGGAGAGTTGACTCAAGAAATCAACTCCTGCTGGCTTTGATTTAAGTTGGAGTTTTAAAGAGAGTTGGGGGTAGGGATTGAGCAGAGAAGTTTGTCACAAGAATGCAACTGTGAAGGTTGAGTAAGGGCATTTATCACAAGGAGGCACTGCTGGAGGGTGAGAAATGTCAGTTTGGAATGTTCCCAGAGGAGCACCAAAAAGTCTCCAAATTTTGATTCTCTGTGGCGGCACTGTAAGTCCTTGCCCATTCCTTCAGCTCACCTCTCATAGTATTGTTGTTTTAAAACCACTCTGTAAAAAGTATTAATCTAAGATTGATATTTTCCTATAAAGATGCCACAAAACATCATTTTTTTCTGGCTACCTAAAGAACTATTTGTTATGTGGTGGCTTGAAGCTATGTACCCCAGAAAAAACATCATTGTAATCCATTATCGTGGGTGTTAACTCATTGTAAATAGGACATTTTTATGAAGTTACTTCAGCTAAGGTGTAGCCTACCTCAATCAGGAAGGGTCTTAATCCTATTACTGGAGGCTTTCTAGAGAAGACCACAGAGGAAGAAGCCATGGGGAGAAGCCAGAAGCTGGAAGTCAATGGAAACTGGAAGAGAAGGGTGAAGATGCCACTATGTGCATTGCCTTGTAACAGAAAAGCCAGGGGCCCCAAAGATTGCCAGCCAGCTAGAAAACACCAATCCCAGGAGGAAGAAGCCTCCTAACCTCTGAAACCTAGAGCCAATCAATTCCTGATGTTAAATCAACCCACTGTTGTTTTAGCAGCTTGAAAATTAAAATACATTATACATTCATGAGATATGTCAGTGACATGATGTGAGAGTATCCCATCATGGGCAAGGATCTGCTTTCTTGAAAGCTGTTTGTACACTTTATCACTTTTCTCATTGAAAGCCAATCACCAATTATACTGAAATGCCTCGGTCCACTCTGAAAGATCATATACCACTGTCTCCCTTTGAATATATCCCCAGACTTGCCTCTCATTATCACCCCAATCAACCCACTTTACTCAAAATATTGCTTTTAGTAGTTCAGTGGTTGAATTAGTGGTTTTTAAACTTTTGGGGTGTGAGTCCTGAATCCTGACTAGTTCTGATTAAATGAATAGACTCATGCCATAGAAAACAGAATTAATGGGATATATGAGCTCCCCCTAAAGCAGTAATTGCCATGGAATATTATTCAGCTGTATGAAAAAAATAACTCCTGATGTATGTGACAGCATGGATGAACCTTCAGGACTTATGTTGAATGAAAAAAGCCAGACAAAAAAGAACAAACATATTCTCACTAATATGAACTAAATATTATGGGCAAATTCATGGAGTTAATATCTATAACATAGGACACCAGAACACGAGGGTAGTGAATGGGGAGCTCATGCTTAATTTGTGCAGAATTTTTTATAAGGGTGATTGTAAATGTTTAGAAATGAATAGAGGTGATGGTAGCACATTATTGTGAGTGTGGTTACAGCGCTAAATTATATATTTGATTGGGGTTAAAAGGGGAAGTTTTGAGTCATGCATGTCACTAGAAGGAAAGCTAGAATGAAATATGGGACAGTAATAGCATGTGAATCCTGTTGTGGATGATAACTGTGGTTAACAGTACAACTATAAGAATGTTCTTACATGAGCTAAAACAAATGTATGTCACTATTACAAGGTCTTCAGAATACTCTAGTATATGGGAAAAATATCTCCAATGCAAATACGGCCTATAGTTAACAGTAATATTAGAATGCTCTTCCATCAACTGTAGCAAAGTTACCACAGCAATGCTAAATGTCAAAACTATGGGGATATAATGGGCAAGAGAGTTTTCTTTTTGGAGCAATGAAAATGTTCTAAAGCTGATAGTGCTGATGAATGCATAGGCTTGTGATTGCACCAAGAACCATCAATTAAACACTGAGAGTGGATTATCTGGTGTATGAATAAAACTGCTGTAAAAAAAACTAACTAGAAGCATGCAACAGCAGATTTTAATAGACAGAAAGAAAGAATTAGCAAACTATAAGATAAGACAATTGAAATCATATAGTCAGAACAACAGATAAGGAAAATAGAAAAAAATTAAACAGTACCGCAGGGATTTGAGTGACAGCATGAAAAGCACAAGCATATTATGTCATGGGTGTCCTGAAAGGAGGAGAGAAGGGAAAAGGGAAAGAAAAGATATTTGAGAAATTAATGGCCCCAAATTTCCCAACTCTTAAGAAAGACATAAATATACATGTCTAAGAAGCATAACATACTCCAAACAGAATAAATTCTAATAGACCTACTCCACAATACATACTAATCAGAATGTTATATACCAAAATTAAAGAAAATTCTGAAAGCAGCAAAAGAAAAGTGATTCAGTACATTCAAGGGATGTTTAATAAGACCAAGTATCAATTTCTCATCAGAAACCATGGAGGTTTGGTTAATTCTACTTGCAGATAAGTTATTTTCTCCCAATAAAGAAGTATTCCTTTCTTTGGTAAAAGAGAATATCACTCAGTTCCAAAGTGATGGGCACACTGCTTGCTTAAACACTCCACCTACCCAAAAAAAAGAAGAATTATGAGTGGCTTAAAAGAAAACATGCTCCTCACCCAGGTACCATTCAGATAAGTTCTTCGGATGCTTTACTACTATTTTCTGGAAAAACTAGATTAACGATCAGTTACAAAACTGAATTTTAAAAGTCATAAAAGCAGAAGATGGAAATAAGCACTTATATTTGAATTACCTTTTTTAAAAGTATAAGACTCTTTTTGATATTAGGCTGTAATTCAACATATTAGAGTAATATAGCATTAAATGACACAATGATCCTCAGTAAGCCTGCTGAAATATTTAATATGAAAGACCATTTTGACCATTTAATTGAATCTGATCAAATTTTTTTCATGTGTGGTTGCAATATTGCAATGCTTAAAGTTAATTAAAGCAGTTATTTAATATACTTCAAAAGAAAAAAAAAAGGAAACCATGGAGGCAAGAAGGCAGTGATATGATATATTTAAGGTACTGAAAGAGAAAAGCTGTCAGCCAATAGTTCTTTATCTGGCAAAACTGTGCTTCAAATATGAGGAAGAGTTTAAAATATTCACACATAAATAGAACCTTAGAGAATTCATCGACAAGAGACCTCACCTAGAAGAATCACTAAAGGGAGTTCTGCAGGTTGAAAGGAAAAGATAAGACTGAGTCATTTGGAGTACTGTGAAGAAATGAAGATTATCAGTAAGGGTAACAAAAAGAGTAAATGCACAACCCAATAGTACTATTTCCTCAATATATAACTCTACTCTTTAATTCCTATAAGTGTCAGAATACAGTTGAACAAGAAAAAAGCATATTACCTGATAAAGGACATGCAAAAGATAAAATGGGACAAAAACAACATAAAGAGGGGAACAGAAGGACAAGTGGACAAAAACAACATAAAGAGCAGAGAACATGTAGGCTATTGAAGCTAAGTTGGTATCTTTTCAAATTAATAGGTGTATTTGTGTTCTCTAGAGAAACAGAACCAACAGGAAATATCTGCAAATATGATATTTAAAAAAGTGTCTCATGCAACTAGGAACTCAAGAGTCCAAAATCTGTAGGGCAGCAACAAACTGGAAACTCCAATGAAGGTCCTCAGTGAACTCCCCTGAGAGGCTGGCTGGCTGAAGTGAGAGAGAGATTCTCTCCTCCAAATTCTCCTTTAAAAACCTTTGGGTGGTTAGATTAACTGCCACTCATTGCAGAGGATGTTCCTCTTAGGTGATTGCCGATGTAATCACCCATGGAGGCAAACAATGTGATCATGATTTAAATCCACAAAATGCCCTCACAGCAACAGATAGGCCAGTGTTTGTTTGACCAGACAACCTGGCACCATCACCTGGCCAAGCTGACAAATGAAGCGAACCATCACAGTAAGTGTAGATGTGTGTTGTGTAATGTAAATCCCAGGGTAACTGTATTAGTTTACTAAAACTTCCAGAAAACAATATACTAGAAATGGAACAGCTTTTATAAAGGGAATTTATTAAGTTACAAGTTTACAGTTCTAAGGCTAGAAAGATGCCTAAACCAAGGCATCCAGGAAAAGATGCCTTTGCTCAAAAAAGGCCAATGTCTGTCCATAGGAAGACACACGGCTAGTATTTGCTGGTCCTTGTTCCAGGGTCATTGTTTCCAGCTTCTGATGCCAGTGGTTTCCTCTCTAAGCATCTTTGGGCCTTTACTTGGCTCTCCAGGACATAGCTCTGGGTTCTGTCCTGCTTAGTATCTCATGGGAAGGCACATGGTTACATCTGCTTAACTCTGCCCATGTCTAGGTATCTGTTCTCTCTGTCAGCACTCCAAACATCTCTAAGCATCCATGTTTCTGTCAGCTCTGAAGCAACTGTTCTCCAACTGTCTGTCTGGGGTCTCTTCAAAATGTTTCCCCTTTTAAAGGACTCTAGTAAATGAATCAAGACCTTGAGTGGATGCAGTTCCATCTCCATCTAAGCAAAAGGTCACACCCATAATTGGGCATGTCACATCTCTGGAGATAATCTAATCAAAAGTTTCAACCCTACAATGTTGAATCAGGATTAAAAGAAATAGCTGCTCCCCACAAAATTGGATCAGGATTAAAACATGGGTTTTCTGGGGTACATAATAGTTTCAAACTGGTGCAGTAACCATAAAGAAAGTATTTTAAAATCTGAAGAGGAGATACTGCTACCTAAGTGATTCTATGAACCACATCATCCTAATGCCAAAGCCTGATAAAGTACTACATGAAATAAAAACTACAAACCAATATTTTCTTATGAATACAGATGCAAAAAATCCTCAACAAAGTATTTGAAAATCAAAATCAACAGCACCTTAAAAGTATTATACTCCATAATTAAGTGGGTTTTTATCCCAGGTATGCTAGGATGGTTCAACATAATAAAATCAATTAATGTAATATACAATATTAACAAAATGAAGGGTAAAAACAAATGATTGTTTCCATTGAGCAGAAAAGGCATCTGACAAAATCCAGCATTCTTTCTTAATAAAAAAACACTTAGAAAAATAGAAATAGTCAGCAAGTTCCTCAACATGATAAAGGGCATTATTGTATTAGTCAGGGTTCTCTAGAGAAACAGAACTAACAGGAGATATCAGTAAATATGAGATTTATAAATGTGTCTCACACAACCATGGGAAGCTGACATTTCTGATGAAGGACTTGGGTGAACTCCACAAGAAGGGCTCGCTGGCTGAAAAAGCAGTGGAACAGTCTCTCTTCTTCCTTAAAAACCTTGAACTGGTTGGATTATCTCATGTGCGGTATGTCTCAGTTGATCACAGATGTAATCAGCCACAGATGCAATCAACTGACCGATGATTTAATATACCAGCCTTCTGGTTTATAAACCAGCCATGAAATATCCTTGCAGCAAAGGTCAGGCCAGTGTTTGCCTGACCAGACAACTGGGCATCATCAGTTGGCTAAGTTGACACAAGAACCCAGCCATCACAGGCATATATGAAAAACCCTCAGTTAACATCACACTGAATGGTGAAAAACTGAAAGCCTTCCATCTAAAATCTGGAACAAGACAAGCATGCCCACCATCACCACTCTTATTCAACATTGTACTGGAAATGCTAGAGAGAGCAAAGTGATGAAGAAAAGGAAATAAAAGACATCCACATTGATAAGAAGAAGTAAAATTTTCACTATTCACAGATGACATGAACCTATGTATGGAAAGAACCAAAAAATTTACAACAAGGCTACTACAGCTGATAAATAAGTTCATCAAAGTGGTGGGACACAAGATCAGTATGTGAAAATCAGTAGTGGTTTTTGTTGTTTTTTTTTTGTTTTTTGTTTTTTTTGCATGGGTATGCTCTAGGATAGGAATCAAACCTGGATCTCCAGCATAGCAGGCAAGAATTCTATCACTGAGCCACCACTACACTGCCCTCAGTAGTGTTTTTATACACTAGTAATGAGCAATCTGAGAAGGAAATCAAGAAAAACTCCATTTACAATAACAACTAAAAGAATAAAATATCTAGGAATAAATTTAACCAAAGATGTAAAGGACCTATATACAAAAAACTACAAAACATTTCTAAAAGAAATCAAAAGGCTTAAATAAATATAAGGTCATTCAGTATTCATGAATTAGAAGACTATATATTGTCAAGATGTTAATTCTACTTGAAATGATTTACAGATTCAATGCAATCCCAATAAAAATTCTGACAGCTTCTTTGCAGAAATGGAAAAACTAATTATTAAATTGATTTGGAAGGGTAAGTCATCCCAAATAGGCAAAAACATCTTATAAAAGAAGAATGAAGTGGGTAAACTCACACTTCCTAATGTTAAAGCATATTACAAAGCTACAGTGGTCAAAGCAGCATGGTACTGGTACAAGGATAAACATATTGGCCAATAGAATTGAATTGGGAGTTCAGAAAATAGACCCTCAGATCAATGGCCAATTGATTTTTGACAAGGCAGTGAAGTCTACTCAATTGGAAAAGAATAATCTCTTCAGCAGATGGTGCTGGGAAAATTGGATATTCATATGCAAAAAAAATGAAAGAGGACCCCTAAATTAGGACTAATAACTGTCACTCCTTAGTTTAAATCTCTCTAAACGATTTCTATTTCTTTTTTAACAAAGCCCATACTCTCTGCAAGTCCACAGGAACCTGAGGAGAACCTTCTTGCCTCCCTCACCGATTTTTTCTCTAACCAGGTCCCCTTTATTTCATTCTGACCATTCTAAGTGCCTCTCTCTCTCCTCTGGACACAAGCCCTTTTCTACCTCACAGCCTTTATATTTTCTGTTCCCTCTGCCTGGAACAATTTTTCTATTTCTTTCAATGTTTAGCTTATTCTTAGCCTTTGGCATAAGAATGCTATTCAATTCAAATGCCATTCCCTCTATTTTTATTTCAATATCTGAAAGTTGAAGACATTCTGTCATAACTGCAGACAAACTTATCATAGACATGTTAAAACATGCTCTAGGTACTCTTATTTCCATATCATTTATGCCCTGAAAATCTGAACTCTAATTCAAACTGGCATGTTTTAGAATATTTAAGAAGAAAAAATAACTACTTTTAATACCAGCATTTTGGATCCCCTGAAGATTTTAGTGAGAAATAATGGTACATACTATAAGCACTGACAAAATTTTGGAAGCTCATTTCAATAAAATATAACATAACATCCAAGGCCAAGTAAGGCATGGGAGATCAGTGTTTCACAGTGGATGCTTTGTGTTTTAGACTTATGTTTAGAGTGCATGTATGACATTTTTATATTTGTCAACATGCTTTTACAGAAGTAAACCTAAATTACTAAGCTATTTTTTATTCATAAATTCTCAAAACTACTTCTAATCCCATAAGAAATTACTTGTATATTGAAAATTCCTTTAATGGTCCCCATCCCTCAAATGCCATTCCCTCCAAGAAAAACTTGATGGCCACTTTATCTAAAGGAGCCTCCTCTACACCACCCCATTACTCCCGTTAACTCTTTAATGCACTTTTCACACCCGGTAATTACCTTTTTAATTATTTGTGTGTTTTGTGTCTCCCCACTAGAGAGTAATCTCCATGATGACAGGACCTTTGTGTTCTTCATGGAATGCCCCTCATGGCTTTGCACATTGATACGATCCACAAATATTTATTGAGTAGCTGAATGAAAGAACTTTTCTGTAAATAGGAATAATAAGGCTTACATTTTCAAGGCTTTTAGGAGTGTGAGCTGATGTCAATCACGAAATAAACAAGAAAATACACGTAATGATTAGAGATGCATATCAAGGTGTGCAGAGTCACCATGCAATCATGCTAGGATTTATTTTAAACTACTTCAGCAAAGAAAAAAAGGGGTAGACAAAGTAAATGGTTGTTGAATTGTTGACTCTGGGTCATGGATATATGAAGATGCCCAATCATCATCATCTCTTGCTTTCACTACACAATAATTTGTAGAATCTACTTTTGCTTCTCAGCTATTTATTCTTTAATCAGCAACCAGAGTGGGTTTGTACAATATAATCATAATCATGCTATTATTTTGCAACTTTCTGCTGCACTTAGAATAACATTCCAACCATTTATGCAGCCCACAAAGCAGTACATTATCTGGCCCCTGCCCCTTTATTGATCTTTTCTACTGCTTTTTAAAATATATACATCAATGAAAGCGAGGGGTAAGGGGTATGGTAGGTATAATCTTTTTTCTTCTTTCCTGTGTTCGTTTTATTTCTTTTTCTATTGTCTTTTTATTTCTTTTTCTGAATTAATGCAAATGTTCTAAGAAATGATGAATATGCAACTAGGTGATGATATTGTGAATTACTGATTATATATGTTTTATTTGGTTTGTTAATTTGTTAATTAATAAATAAATTTAAAAATATATATGTATATATATATTTTTTTCCCTTCCCTCACCACTTTCATATTTCTGGCTTTATTTCTATTCCTTGAACACTTTAGATGGATTCCTACTTTAAAGACTTTGCACTAGCTATTTCTTCTACCTAAAATAAACTTTCCAATCTATAAAATAGACTTTGAAGGATTTTGATTAGATTTCCTCAATCAAACAGAAGTTAATTTGGATAAAATTTATGACTAAATAACATCAAAATTTTCCATTAATATATACCATCTCTCTATTTATGCAGTCCTTTATCTATCACAGGGAAAATTTTATAGTGTCTTTTACATAAAACTTCCTTATGTCTTATAAGGTTTATCTTGGGGTGTTTAAGACTTGAGGGGGCAGTGTCTTTTTTTAAATTATATTTTAAAATTGATACTGCCAGTGTATAGAAAAGTGATCAGTTTTTATTATAGTAATTGTTTACCTTGCTACCTTGCTAAAATATCTTTTTATTTTGAATTCATGATTTTTTCAGTTGGTTCTTGTGCTGGTTTGAAAAGATTATGTACCATAGAAAAACCATGTTTTAATCCTGATGCAATCCTGAAGGAGCTATCTTTCTTTTAATCCCAATTCAGTACTATAGGTTGGAAACTTTTCATTAGAGTATCTCCATGGAGATGTGACACACCCAATTGTGAGTATTAACTTTTGATTAGATGGAAATGTGACTCCACCCATTACAGGTGGGTCTTGATTAGTTTACTGGAATCCTTTTAAAGAGGAAACATTTTGGAGAATGATGACAGAGCCATAGGAGAGCCATGAGACCATGAAGCGAAGAGCCCATGCAGCCAGAGACCTTTGGAGATAAAGAAGGAAAACACCCCTGGGGACCATCATGAAACAAGAAGCCTAGAGAAAAAGCTAGCAGACATCGCCCTGTTCACCATGTGCCTTTCCAGTTGAGAGAGAAACCCTGAACTACATCAGCCTTTCTTGAGTGTAGGTAACCTCTTTTTAGTGCCTTAATTTGGACATTTTATAGACTTGCTTTAATTGGGGCATTTTCATGGCCTTAAAACTGTAAACTAGCAACTTATTAGATTCCTCTTTTTAAAAGCCATTCCATTTCTGGTAGATAGCATTCCGGCAGTTAGCAAACTAGAACAGTTCTATTAGATTTTCTGAGATAGACAATCATCAGCATCTACAAATAGTGACAGCACTTTCTCTCTCAGAACAGGAATCATCAATGTGTGCACAGAACACCTGGAAGTCATGGAGTCCAAACTGGAATTTCAACCAGGGTTTCCTTTACCTGCTGCTCACTAGGCAGATGATTGCTCCCTGACCAGCCCCAATGTCAGAGCTCCCCCACTCTCAGAGACAGACTGATCCAATCCAACACAAAACACTCTTCATGCCTATGATTTTTTCTTTTTCGCAGGGGGGCATGGGCAGGCTCTGGAAATCCAACCCAGGTCTGCAGCACGGCAAGTAAGAATTCTGCCACTGAGCCACTGTTTCACCACCCAATGCCTATGATTTTATAAACACTATTAATCACTACACTTAATGTCTTGACCAGGGGTTAGTATGATACATCAAAACAGCTAATACCAATTCCAAGCTTGCTGTAATTAATCCTCATAGCCCAGTGTTCATATGAAAAAAAAGATGATTTTTTTATTGTATTGTATAGTGTCGATATTTGGGAGTTTTGCATAATTCAGTGAACTAGTATTTTTCAAAATATTGATACAATAACCAGGTAATTCCCAGAAACTTCAGGTATTAATATGACACCTGAGGATCAGAATTAGAGTTCTGAAGCTATGGAAATCAGCAGTACCCCATACAGGAATTGTTTAAAAGGTTGAAAAAGGGATCAGACTTAGTGACTAGAGATATGAAGGAAGCTAATCTGGATAGGACTAAGGTTGATCAGAATACAGGGTAAAGAATGATATCACCCATATTTTAAAACGTCAACTTCTGTGTGAGACCAAAGGGAAAGATGTTTTGTTGGTGTAAAGTTTATATTTTGGGTAGTGCATTACCTAATTTAACTTGTATGGTCAATTTAGTTGAACCCATAAGTACACGGAATCTTGAATAGGGCATGAAATTTTGTTAGTTTGTCCAGGTTAGTGTAATGCCCTGATATATCCCAGAGTAATTTAGGCAGTGAATAAAGAAGTATTTGCAAAGTATCCTTGGGGAACTGGGGAGAAAGGAGGAAATATTCAACTTCCCCATTTGGAGAATTTCTAATACTCTTGCAAGCAGTGAGGACAACCAAATCAATAGGCTGAGCCCTAGATATTGGGGTTTGCTCTTATGAAACTTATTCCTGCAAAGGATAGACTAAGCCTACTTAAAATTAGGCCTAAGAGTCACCCCCAGAGAACCTCTTTTGTTGCTCAGATGTGGCCTCTCTCTCTAAGCCAACTCTGCAGGTGAATTCATTGCCCTCCCGCGCTATGTGGGACATGACTCCCAGGGGTATAAATCTTCCTGGCAACATGGAACAGAATTTGTGGGATGAGCTGGGGCCCAGCATCAAGGGATTAAGAAAGCCTTCTTGACCAAAAAGTGGAAGAAAGACATGAGACAAAAATAATGTTTCAGTGGCTGAGAGATTTCAAACAAAATTGAGAAGTTATCCTGGAGGTTATTCATATGCATTGTATAGCTATCCTTTTTTAGTTTATGGTGTATTGGAGTAGCTGGAAAAAAGTACCTGGAACTGTTGAGCTGTGTTCCAATAGCCTTGATTCTTGAAGACAAATTGTATAAAGATAAATATATATATTTTTTGCATGGACAGGCACCAGGAATTGAACCCAGGTCTCCAGCATGGCAGGCAAGAATTCTGCCAGCTGAGCCACCATTGCACGGCCCAAAAGATATAATTTTTACGATGTAAATGTGTGATTGTGAAAACCTTGTGTCTGATGCTCCTTTTATCCAGGATATGGACAGATGAGTAAAAAAAAATGAATAAAAAATTAATAAATAATAGGAGGGATAGAAAAAATTAAAAATAAAATAATAGGGGGAAATAATAGGGGGATAAAGGGTAAAATAAATTGGGTAGATGGAAATACTAGTGGTCCAATGAGAGGAAGGGGTATATGGGGTATCATATGTATTTTTTCTTTTCTCTTTTTATTTCTTTTTCTGGGGTGATGCAAATGTTCTAAAAAATGACCATGGTGATGAATACAGAACTATGTGATGATATTATGAGCCATTGATTGTATACCATGTATGGACTGTATGTGTGTGAAGATTTGTAAATAAAAATATTTTTTTAAAAAAGACTGATACATGTTGTTACACAGTTTGGCATGAATAAAAGATCCATTCAAGATGCAAGCTACCAATGGATTTTATTGTAGCAGAATACAAAAGGTTTATTGTTATAGTTTCAGATTCTACACTGCAATTAACCTATAGGAAACTACAACTTTGTGGTAGTATCAAAGAAGAATATCCACAGCTTTTCCAAGGTTAATAAAATATTCCTCCCTTTTTAAGCTACATACCTGTATGAGGTTATATTTTCTTCAGATATTTCAACTAAAATAACATTTCAATGATTTGATTACAGAAGTATATATGAGCAGGTTACTGTCTTCCATTAAGCTAGTCATTAAGAAATTTGCAGAAAAATGCAAGCAATGCTTGCTCTCCTTACTCAATACTTTTATTTGGAGATTAGTTATTTTTCCTTAAAAATAGTACTTATGTTAACATGTAATGTGTTTATTATTGTTTTTAAGTGCATTAATAAAAATTTCTCAATTGAAACATTTTTTTAAACAACAATTAAACTTCTATTGGCTCCAAATGAAACAATACATTGTAAATCCTCGTAATCCATGGGCTCAGTATAGGAAAGTTATCCAAAATGGGTCACATCTTTACTAACTCGATGCTGACTTGTGCACTGTGATGGTTCAACTTTTCAAGAAAGAGAGATGGTAAGGAGTGGCCAGTATTTGTATTTATCAGGAAAAATACAGTTAAGCCCCTATCAGGAAAAATACAGTTAAGCCCCCATGGCTCAATCCAAGATACCCAAAATGAGCAAAATTAAAAGGCTGTAATGTATATTGGATGTCAGTTGACAGATTGTCCACTGATAACTATTAGCTAATGTCTTCGGTAACTGCTGTTATAGGGGCGGCACTCAAAGTTTGCATCTGCATGTTGGAAATATTTTCTTTACAGCAATATTTGTCCAAACATATGACAGTCAACACACTTAGCCGTCTTCCTTTGGAGGGGTAAATCAGCCATTTTTTCATGTATTTGTATAATGGAATTACA